>JAJJHY010000327.1:0-10463 GCA_021224005.1 Drosophila setifemur
AACTCCTGAAAATTCTAGCTTTATTTGTACACAAATGTCCCCGAATAACACAACAAATATGGTCCAGGGACTTGCTTCCCCTTTTCCCTTACCACGGAATCATATCTGCGTTTTGTGTGTGTGTGATTTCCCAACTGAATTCTCCTGGGAAGCATCGCTCACATTTGTGGCCTCTTTCAGTTTTAGTTCCAGTTTCAGTTTGAGTTTCAGTTTCTGTTTCGTTGACCCGGCCAATGGCCACTGGCCACTTAAGAATGCATGAGCCAAAGCTCATGAGCTTCTCTCGCAGCCTAATAAAAAGACATTCATCATGGCCCATAGGAAAAGCAACAGCAGCCGCAGGTGCTGGCAAAATATATAATTTCCCTCACTCGCCACTAGCCTCTCGCCACGTGGCGTATACGCGATATTTTCAGGGTTCTCTGTGTCTGGGCGTTATTTGTTGTATTTGTTGTGTTTTTTTTATTTATTTACTTGATGTTTTCCGCTTTCCACTTACCGTGACTCTGCAGAGGGCTTGCAGCCCGGAGCACTTTTCCACAGACGAGCCAACATTCCCATGTACAGGAAGCAAATTAGCGTCAACGGTGCCACATATGATGATAAAAAGAACGAGACCTAAAATAAGATACAAATACAAAAATATGGGAGGTGAATATATATAGAAATGTAATAAAAGGGGAATTGTCTAAGTTTTGGGACTAATTTTTAACCCTTATTTATTTTAAAGTATGTATAAAATAAGAATTTAAAAAAAACATACTTTACTGGAGTTGCAAATGTGTATTCCATATATTAGTTGACTAAATAAATCATAACTAATTTGATGCCAAATTTAAAAATAAGTCTTACAAATCTTGTGTATTTTTTAAATATACCTTAACTGACAAAAATTGTTTGAAAGCTTAAAACTAATATTAGTTGGCAAAGAGAATAGTTAAGTATCGTATATCAGAAGATTAACAAATTTCGAAAATGTAATTTTTTTCGGATGTGTTATGTTGGTAATTTTAATTAGCAATATTATTATGTACATAATGGGTTTTGAAGAACATAATGAAATCAACTATTCAGCTATTTAAGAACTTGCCGTTACGATTAAGTAACTAACAATACAAATATAATCATTAAGCCTCATTTAAAGCCAGGAAAATGTTGTGCCTTCTGTTTCAGTATTTTTTCGTAGATGATCTTTTTGATGATCTTTTGTCATTTCCGGTTTTATTTTTTTTTTTTTGATTTGAAAACTATTTGAATTAAATAATAACTGAAAATAACTAAAATAAATAAATAAAAGAAAGCAGATGATATTTAATGAATTATGGTTAAATTTCTGTTTAATAATTGAAGGTTTATATTTTAAGAAGTCATCTAAAACCGGAAGATATTCGTATAATCAAATCCAAATAATAAATTGAACAGTATTAAAATTGTTATGATTTTGTAATACCTACAATAAGAGTTTGTTAAAAATGGAATTCTATATTTCTCTAGGCTTATTTTTTATTTTTGAATAAAATCCATTAACATTAAAATTAATATTACATTTTTGGAATACTTTTGTAAACTGTTGTAAAAATCAAATTTGTATTATTAATGAGAGATCAATTGCTATACAATTGAATACAGATATTTACTGTTTAGTTTATACAAGATTAAGATAGGTAAGTTATTTTTTTTTCGCAGCGCACGATGAAATCGCGAATGCCGCAATTGTTATTAATCGCTGCCACGCCTTCGCATTCATATTCCGAATGAACATGTCGTTTGTTATCGACAACGACAACGAACAACAAGGACATCGCAGCAAGGACGCAGGAGCAGGAGTGACATAATCCGTTCTGACACTTCTCCGGATCTGGGTTCGGATTCGGGATAATGATACCTTCGCCAACTACAGACTACTCCTGTACCCTAATTAGTACATATATGTTATATAATATATATTAATGTTATTTCTGCTAGAATTATATACAAAACTACAATTTAAATACAAATAAAATAAATGCAATATTTTGAATTGTATTAGTTTTACATAGTGAAACAATTTGTTTATTATTATAAATACATTTTAATTTAAAATAATTCTTTGAATATTATAAGGGGTAAGGATTATCCGTATCTATCAGTTTGGCTGCTGAAATACTCCTTTATTATTGTTTTAAGGGGATGATGAGCAGCAGACAGATGCAATAATTAAAGCCTGATTTGCAAAGGAAGTTCTTTGTAATGATGTTAATGATATCTCTGGCAGGAGCAGGAGCTGCATTTTATGACACGTTCACAAGACATCAAGGCATAATACCGAGAGTGACGGGAAGATTATTGAAAAGAGTTTATTTGTATACTTTGGCTCTTTTGTTGTACATTTCAGTAACTATTTTATTCAATGAACATAAATCACAACCAGTGACTGGCTACAAATTTTGTATACTGGCAAGGAAGGATTTGTCCTGCTCTTCCTTGAAGCGATCTCAGCTGCTTTTAGCCAAATTTGGCAAATTGCCAAAACTCTCACAAAAAACAAAACAAAAAGTTCAAATCATTAGCAAACATTCGGAAATGGTTTCTCTTCACGCCAATTGCACTTTCGAATTGATGATCCACACACTTGAGATGTCAATGGGGCAAATCGGATATTGAGGAACTATAAAGTAAAATTAAACTTTATGCGGATGCTAATAAAATGCCATAAGCTGAAGTGTGTGCCACATGATAGATGGCGGGGGAGGGGGGCCCAGGATATATATTCGGGAATATCCTTAGCAATCCACATGACCCAAAAATTGCGTCCATAAACGCAACTGCAGCGTCGCTTTAGACACTCAGCGAAATTAATCAACTTGCCGCAGCGCTGGCGGCAGCTTTGATGAATGCTCCAATAAATTTTTTCTCTCCCCCCCACCAACGCCCATGTGATGAGTGAAATTATGAATTGGCTCCAAAACAGCCAATAAACTAAAACAATGCTACTCACTTGGCGACACTTTTACTAGGTATATTAATATTAGTTTCATCTAACAATTCTAATTTCTGCACATTAAAAACGTATTCAAAATGTATCTTAAATTTTCTCGGCCTAGTAGTAAAATATTGTTATAAAATTCAATTAAATTAAACGTTCTCATTCAGTTTTTATACAATCTCTTTTAATAAAAGATTATTGAAAATAAATATAACGATTCATTTGCTTAAATTTGAGAACAAATCATTTAAGCGGTTACCTAATTAATTAAGCTGTGACTTAATTCTGTAGAATTAATTTGGTTAAAGGCAGAGTAAAACAGGTATTTCTGTACTGTAGCTCCCAAGTCAGTTGGAAATTATCAATTATAATGTAATATTTACAAGAGTTGAATAGTTTTACAAACACAACAAATCAAAGACGTCTTTAATCAACTTTCAGTCCTGCCTTTTCCGATTTTTTCATTTCCAACTCCGGCTTTTCTGGACTTTTTTGATTTATTTATATGACTTCTAAACGACGACCAATATTTTGGTCGTAAGTTTCGTTGCACAAGTTGGATTTTCAGTTTATTTCCAGACACGGCGCACGGCATATATTTAGTACATATATATACCTAAATCTATAGCCACATATATATGAGCTCCGACCACACTGATGACCCTGACAATGGCAATATCCAGGTTCGGAAAATCAAAATCAAATTCGAGCTAAAACAAACAAGAACAAGTAAGAACGTTACAGTCGAGTTTCCCGACTGTTACAGACCCTGTACAAAAAAAATTAAATATATATATATTCACACCGAGTCCGGTCTGGGATTCGAACCCAAGATCTTCGCGTTTTAAATCGAACGTCGTAACCATTCGACAAACCCAAACTTTTTGAACTGACAGCTAATACAGTATAAATATATTGAAGACGCACATTCATACATACATACATACATACACATTCGTATGTATGTATATGAAGGTAGTGGCAGCGCAGCACTTCCGAGAAAAATCAACCACCGAACGCAAGCGATTTACCATTTGTTTGCGCAAATAAACAGATTTTTTGTGTTTAGCGCCTGTAAAGTTTAGGCATTTATTGTGCGCTTTCTAATTAACCAATCTTGATGAAATTTTCAGGATCGGTAGAAATCTATGCTCCAATCGCATGTGTATTTTTAAAATAAATTTAGCTTGAAAATTGTGCAGTGCAGGGCAGTGCAAAAATTCAAATACAAATTTCGGGGGCGGTGGGCGTGGCACCGACTTAAAAAAATAAACTCTAATTTACTCAGTATTAGAAGAATCTACACTGGTAATACGGTTCTTCTAGCTCTTACAGTTGCTGAGATCCGTGTGTTCATCCGGACGGACGGACGGACGGACGGACAGACGGACATGGCTATATCGACTCAGCTCGTCATGCTGATCAAGAATATATATACTTTGTGGGGTCTGCCACGCTTCCTTCTGCCTGTTACATACATTTGCACAAACTTAATATACCCTTTACCCTTTGGGTACAGGGTCTAAAAATGGCCAAGGGAATACCCCTTCACGCCGGCTATAGCATAAAGTGATCCAATTTATTTTAATCTTTAATCTTTATATTTCCCAAGAATGAATTAATTATCTTTAAAAACAAGTGACTTATGCTCAATGCCCATTTTTTGACAGTTTTTGGATATGAAGTGCTCTGGTTTTGATGTGACCTTCAGGATCGGCCAATCATAATAATTGCGAGCTACGCCACTGGACGACTATGTATTTCATAATCAACGAAGTTGGAAATTCAACCTTCAACCCAGATTGCACGGTGGATAATAAAGTTACGCAAAGAAATGATTGATAATGTTTATTGTTTTCGCTTTGTGTCTGCAAATTATTAATTAATTCAATTAGAGAATAAAGGGAAAATTGATTATGAGCAAATGCATGTCATTAAAACTCCGCCTTTAATAATGGAATCATTTAAAATTCCATTTAATGCATAAACTTTGTGTTTTTTTATAAGTTGTAATTTGAATCAAAACTTTCTTGTTTTGTTTTAATATTCTAACATATTTGTTAAATAAATTCCAATAATAAGAATATTAAATTTTAGTTTTTTTTAAATGAATCAAAGTTTTGCAATCGTACGCATAAAAATTACTCATACGCAATGTTGGGCATTACGCAATAACAGGAGCTAGGGGGAGGAAAATGGAACATGGCTAGAACTCACCTGGAAACCAACGAGACTCCAGACCTCCTCCTCCGTGGAGAAAACGCAAGCGGTGCCAGCAGCTCCATGGTACTGGTAGTTCCTCACCGAATGCGAAAGTGCCACCGGAATCGCAGTTGTCACAATCGTTATCCAAGCGCACATGATAGCCCTGGGTTGCAAATTGCAGATATATGTATATACTAGTATATATATATTTGTAAATATTTTTAATATCTCGTGTTTCAAAAACTGTTGTCGAATGTTAGAAAACATTCTAAGCAGTACTTATTACTTAAATTGAAAGTTGAATTTTGAGATTCAAACAGAAAAGTACAGAAAATTTTTCAATAATAAAAATTGGAATCGGTTGTACAAATAAAAGAGTGGCAAACACAGAAAAGTAATATATATGGATTAATATTAAACAAGTTACACAATATTTTATATTTTATCAGCTTTAGTATTAAAGGGTTTTTCAATGGCTTCTTTGTTAGTACATTTTCCTCTATCTATTTTAATCACTAAAATGTTTCATCCATTCCTTCGGCAAGGCTGCTGCTGCCATCAAAGTTTGAACTTGGCTAATTGAAAAATGTCTCAACGAAATGGCAGGACGGCTTTGGTTGTTGGTTTCTTAGTTTAGTTTCCTACAAGTGTCACTATTTTGCGTATCTTTAAGGAACGAAGCCTAAATGCGATATTGCTAGACATAGATGTCATGCCACAAAGGCGGACGGAAAGTGTACGCAAAGGTCGCAGGTCGCAGGTCAAGGAAAAAGACTTGCAGGTAGACAATCCAGTTAGCTAATTACACAGCCCCGACAAATTAATGCAATTAGTCCAGATGAAGTGAGATACGGAGAGCAGCTGGAGCTGCTGCACCAAGCAAAATCGGTGGTTACCCTTTCGGGGAATCGGCTATGATCCTTACATGGGAAAATCATGACTTTAAATATAAGTGGTAAAAATTGAAAACGGGTGCACATTTCAATTTAAATTGCAAACAAACTATTATATACTATAAACTATAGAACAATCTGTTGTAATTTTGTTTAAATCAAATTGCTAAATAATATAAATGCAAATATTCAATATCATGAAATTAATAAGTAATCCGGGCATTGCCTACAAAATTATTAAGAAGCTGATCAAATGATCCTAATTAAACTTGTGGTAAACAGCTTGTGGTTTTTGTTGTTTAGCCTTTTGTGAATTGTTTTTTTTTCGAGTGTTTTGGAATGCATTCCGGTTAGATGAAGCACTTACAGTGTGGCGTTGCGCTCCGTCCGCAGGGACATGCTCGTCACGGGATGAACGACGGCCAGGAAGCGATCAAAGGACATCAGCACCAGGGTGTAAACACTGCAACTCGGCACACAATTCGTAAGTCGGGTTTGAGTCTCATTAGGGGCATTGTAAATGGGGCACGGGCATGCAGTTAAGTATCTTAGTATCTTTGGAACCCACCTGCAGTGGCATGTAACCACAATCATGTACTGGACGAACTTGCACCACATATTGCCGAACGGCCACTCCGGCAGGACGTAGTCGGTGGCCGTGAATGGAACGCAGAATATTACGAACAGGATATCGGACACGGCCAGGTTGATAATCAGCAGGTTGGTGGTGGAGCGCATCTGTTGGTTGGCCACAACCACTGCAATTGGAGGGGAGATCGAAGGGGGAACATAGTTGGCTTTAATATTATATTAACTTATAGAGTTAGTTGTATTATAGTTCAAGTGTGCGAATGTAACAGGAAGGTGGAAGCATCTTCGATCTTGTTCTTGAGCAGCAATAAGCCTGTCCATATTTATATATATTTATTTGTCATATGAATATTTTAATTATCAAATTCTTGGCATAATTGAAATGTTCTACATATTACTTTTGTTTTGTTCATCAATTTAATCCAAAATTATGAACATCAAAAGATTCTTCTTGTTTAACAATTTAAATTCAATTAATTTCTTAGGCGATTATTTGGCGATTTTAAGCAAATTTCAAATGCCTGCACTTACACAATTTGAAGAGTTTCTTGAACAAAATGTCAACTTATAATGTTAAGGATGCCGTTCCATGGCACTGGTCCAGTTTTGGTCCTTACTTTCTTACTCAATGTATAGAGCTCCTCCCTATTATCCAACCTTTGCTCCCGTTTCCCTTTTGCCCCCCCTCGAAAATCCTTCAGTCTCCTCTGACTTATTACTTTTTTTTTTCCCCCAAATACGCGGACAACCGGCAGCAAACAGCGCAGTGGGGCACGAAAGGGGGGTTTTGAGGGGGTTGTACTTATGTTGTGTCTTTAATTAATTTATTTAGTGAGCATGCATTTATTTATATAGATTTTTTTAAAAAAATTTTGTTTGCCATATATTTTATTTTTACCGCCCATCAAATAGTTTCCCATATATGTAGACACTTACTGTTAATTGTATAAACTTCTTCCTATTTACTGACAATCTAATAAAATTCAATAAATAAAATATATATAAAATATATTGAAATTACAAAACAAAATGAATAAATAAATGGGGTCTTCGCAAATTAGAATGTGGTTTTTTTGTGTAATGTTTAATTTTTTGTGATGAACAAGAAAAAGTTTACGTTTTCAGACATTTTTATAAAACTAAACAGGAAGTAAATTTTATTCTGAATTTAAAATGACATATTTTAAAGTTTAAGATTATGATATTAGAATCCGTCCCGAAAATTCAGTCTACGCCGGTGACATTTGTTGTTGTTTGGCTGAAAGTGTGCATGTGTGTGTGTGTGTCACTAGGCATGGGCGGAGGGGTGGCTTAAAGTTCTGAAGGGGTCGCCCAAATAACAGGAGTCTAGCATTGTTAACATTTACCATTTTCTTTGTTGCTTTTGCTTTCACTTTTTTGCTCGCTTTTCCTGGCTTTAGGTCGCTTTCTTTTCTTTATCCTCCCCTCTCCCCTTTCTCCTTCTATTTTCTCCCCCCTCCCCAAAAGTCTTTTCATGTGCATTCAGTTTTCTTCATTTTTTCCCCTTTTCCAAAGGAGCTACTCGCAATTAGCCAGCAATTTATGTTGCACTACACAAAAGAAGCGTGACAAAGGAAAGGAAAAGCGGGCTGGAAAGACACGGAGAAAGTCAGAGAAGAAAGCCGGGAAGAAAGTCAAGGGGTCAGCGGTGTTCAACTGTAGACGCGATGGGATGCCGATGGATTGATGTCGGGCCACGAAGCCAAAGGAAATATAAACTCAAAAGACCAACAATTTGGGGGAAGGAACTCAGGTTCAAGTTCAAACGAAATGTGAATTTCGCGACACACAATTAAAAAGAAAAACAAGAAAGGAAGGCTAGCTTCGGTACCCGAAGCTTAGAATACCCTTGCAGGCTAGTTGGTTTCAAGCCGTTCAATCTTTTGTATGGCAGCTATAGGATATAGTTATCCGATTTTTGGGTTTTAAATTTCTAAAAAGGCTTTACTGTCTATGAAAACTGTTTTTCTCAAGAATGAATTAATTGTCTTGAAAAACACCAGAGTTATGCTCAATGACCCATTTTTTCCTATCGTTCCTATGGCAGCTATAGGATATAGTAGTCCGATTTTGATGAAACTTTCAGGATATGTTAAAATTGCTATTAAATAGAGTTTTCCAAGAAATAAATAAATTATCTTTAAAAATGGCGAAATTTTGGAACTTTTTCCCAATCGTTCCTATGGCAGCTATGTGATGTAGTTTTCCGATACCGGCCGTTCCGACTTATATAATACCTGCAACAGACTGAAGGGTCGGTGCAAAGTTTCAGCCCGATAGCTTTAAAACTGAGGGACTAGTTTACATAGCAACCGACAGACGGACAGACAGACAGACAGACAGACAGACGGACAGACGGACAGACGGACGGACATGGCTAGATCGACTCGGTTGGTGATGCTGATCAAGAATATATATACTTTATAGGGTCGGAAATGTCTCCTTCACTGCGTTGCAAACTTCTGGTCAAAATTATAATACCCTCTGCAAGGGTATAATAAATAAAAAGAAAAAAAAACATGTGATTATGTAACTTAATATTAGGGTATCAAATCAGCACAAATTTATATTAATTATATAAGTTAACTTTCTAAGTAACGAGAAATTCTGTGCCTATACCAATTACTAATACATTTTTTTTCTGCCTATCCTTTTTATACCCTCGCAGAGGGTATTATAATTTTGACCAGAAGTTTGTAACGCAGTGAAGGAGACATTTCCGACCCTATAAAGTATATATATTCTTAATCAGCATCACCAGCCGAGACGATCTAGCCATGTCCGTCTGTCCGTCTGTACGTCTGTCCGTCTGTCTGTCCGTCTGACCGTCTGTCCGTCTGTCGGTTGCTATGTAAACTAGTCCCTCAGTTTTAAAGCTATCGGGCTGAAACTTTGCACCAACCCTTCAATCTGTTGCAGTTAGTATATAAGTCGGAACGGCCGGAATCGAAACACTACATCACATAGCTGCCATAGGAACGATTGGGAAAAAATGACAAAATTTCGCCATTTTTTAAGATAATTTATTTATTTCTTGGAAAACTCTATTTGATAGCAATTTTAACATATCCTGAAAGTTTCATCAAATTCGGACTACTATATCCTATAGCTGCCATAGGAACGATGGGAGAAATGGGTCATTGAGCATAACTCTGGTGTTTTACAAGACAATTAATTCAATCTTGAGAAAAACAGTTTTCATAGTCAGTAAAGCCTTTGTAGAAATTTAAAAATCGGATTACTATATCCTAAAGCTGCCATACAAACGATTGAACGGTTTAAAAGCAACTAGCCTGCAAGGGTATTCTAAGCTTCGGGTACCGAAGCTAGCCTTCCTTTCTTGTTTTTGTTGGTTTTGTTTCTGTTTTTGTTGCTGCCTTTTTTGCATATGCGCAATGCGTTTACGTTTGCGTTTACGTTTGCGTTTATTAATGTCATCAACGCCCCAGCTCCAGCCGAAGCTCCATCTTGGCCTCTCCTCCGCCCCAGCCACGCCTCCTCGTCCAAAGGGGGCGATATTGAGTTGACAACTCAATTGTTTGCGCACTGCGAAAAAAAAAACACAGATGCATGTGTTTAATGGTTTTTAGTTTCTTATGGAACCTGCTATTTCTTGAATTGTGTTTAAGCCAAAAAAATATACATATTTATAGTTTTGTTTAATTTAAAATACATTAAAAAAGTATTTTTAAGTGATACTTTTAATTTGTTTACAAAGATGAAAAGGAGTAAATTGATATTGACCATAATTTTTTTATGTGCACTCGAGTGGATAGCCAAGGGTAGGG
>JAJJHY010000327.1:10562-35856 GCA_021224005.1 Drosophila setifemur
GGTAGGGGGGAGGGGGAGGGGAGGGGGAGGGGTGCACTCATCATCAGCGACATCAATTAAAATGATTTCAGCGATCAGAAAAGCAGAAAAACCGAAACAAAAAAAAAGCAAATTAAACGCCCAACAGTAAGCCAAAGGCGGTGGCCCAACAACAACAGAAACATAAAGCATACACATACACACAGAAAAAAAATTGGAGCTAATTTGATTAATCTGCCAGGGGCGTTCGCAAAAGGGGGGCCTAATGATGGGAAGTGCGAACGCATTTCGGCTCCCAGAGGCTAAAAAAAAGCAGCAACGATGCTTTTAGAGGAGGGTTAAGCGCGTAATTGCGAAAGTAATTAGTGCAGAGCGTTCAATTGCGATACTTGCTACTCGGCACCTCGCCGCCTCGCCACCTGTACAAGCCCTAATATTCCCACAACCATTCCCATTCCCATTCCTGTAACTGCAACTGTACATCCAGAGATCTTGGGTTCCCAGCTCGACGGAGCAGCTCCCCACCCCATAAAGAAAGTCACCAAGTGGGGAAGTCTCCCGAAGATTCGAGTTCCAGCTTCTGGTGATCGTAGGTAGTGAAAATGAATTCCATCATGGGAGATTAGGGAACAATTATGGTAATTAAAACCATGACCTTAGCTGACTTCAAAAATAATGTAATTAAGTATTCCTTAATCTGGAAAAATGAAGACCTCCAAGATGGTCAAATTGCGTATTCCCTCAGATTCAGATCAATGTGCAAGTAAGTTCAGTAAGTAACCCTGGTAACCCGGAAGTGAGCCACTATTGCATTTGTTCAAAGAATATAATGGAGTCTGAGTCCAAAATGGATTCGCCATTCCCCATCCGCCCGGGGGGACTGGACGATTCGATGTGCATCTGGGCAGTCGGTCGGAAGAAAATCCCCGGCACACGCAGCGATTTCACGGCCAGCAAACCGCAGAGAGCCTTCAGAGCCTTGCGAGAGATCCGCCTCCGGTTCGGCAAATCCGAATAAGAGGCTAGATTCCGCCGGAGATCCCTCCGGGGACTGGAGAACGTGTGGTTACTCCGGGCACATTTCACGCCTCCTTGCCCGTGTCGTGCTTCATGGCAAACTAACCACCAGAATGCCGAGGAGGATAGTATTAGAGGGCGGGAGCAGGAGCAGGAGCAGGAGGAGCAGGAGGAGGGGGAACGGAGTGACGATAAGGATATGACAAATTTCACGCGCTTAGCGCTGTCCTTTTTACAAGGGTGCACTCGAAACAATCGGGGTTTACGTTGGAAAACTATTCATATTTTGCAACTTGATAGGTAACGAATTTTTGGCGGTTCTTTTTTCAAATTTAAATGTCAAATGTCAAGTTTGACAGATTTTCCCAATTTCATTCAATCGAAGTAACCTTTGTAAATTTTGCAATTAAAGTAGGCCTTGGCAAAAAAGTTTTCCTTTTAAGTCGAATCACAGCATTTGTCATTACTCCATCAGCTCCCGATGGATCTGGGTTCCTGTCTTATTTAATTTCTTTTATTATTTCCTGATTTATTATTATATATATATATAATTTCGTTGGTGAATAATGCTTAACACGAAAGATCCAGCAGATATTGCTGAGGATTTTATTTATTTTTTTATAAAAAATATTCGATGGTACGATTAACAACAGAAGTCAAATCCTAGCTTTTGAGGATTTTATTTATTTTTTATTATAAATATTCGTTGGCGAATAATGCTTAACACGAAAGATCCAGCAGATATTGCTGAGGATTTTATTTATTTTTTTATAAAAAATATTCGATGGTACGATTAACAACAGAAGTCAAATCGTAGGTTTTGAGGATTTTATTTATTTTTTATTATAAATATTCGGTGGTGAATAATGCTTAGCACGAAACACCCAGCAGATATTTTTGAGGATTTTATTTATTTTTTTATAATAAGTATTCTATGGTAGATAATGCTTAGCACGAAACACCCAGCAGATATTTTTGAGGATTTTATTTATTTTTTATTATAAGTATTCTGTGGTAGATAATGCTTAGCACGAAACACCCAGCAGATATTTTTGAGGACTTTATTTATTTTTTTATAATAAGTATTTTATGGTAGATAATGCTTAGCACGAAACACCCAGCAGATATTTTTGAGGATTTTATTTATTTTTTATTATAAGTATTCTGTGGTAGATAATGNGATGTCGGGCCACGAAGCCAAAGGAAATATAAACTCAAAAGACCAACAATTTGGGGGAAGGAACTCAGGTTCAAGTTCAAACGAAATGTGAATTTCGCGACACACAATTAAAAAGAAAAATAAATAAAAAGAAAAAAAAAACATGTGATTATGTAACTTAATATTAGGGTATCAAATCAGCACAAATTTATATTAATTATATAAGTTAACTTTCTAAGTAACGAGAAATTCTGTGCCTATACCAATTACTAATACATTTTTTTTCTGCCTATCCTTTTTATACCCTCGCAGAGGGTATTATAATTTTGACCAGAAGTTTGTATCGCAGTGAAGGAGACATTTACGACCCTATAAAGTATATATATTCTTGATCAGCATCAACAGCCAAGTCGATCTAGCCATGTCCGTCTGTCCGTCTGTCTGTCCGTCTGTCCGTCTGTCGGTTGTTATGTAAACTAGTCCCTCAGTTTTAAAGCTATCGGGCTGAAACTTTGCACCAATCCTTCAATCAGTTGCAGGTAGTATATAAGTCGGAACGACATCACATAGCTGCCATAGGAACGATTGGGAAAAAGTGCCATAATTTCGTCATTTTTCAAGATAATTTATTTATTTTTTGGTAAACTCTATTTAATATCTATTTTTGACATATACTGTAAGTTTCATTAAAATCGGACCACTATATCCTATAGCTGCCATAGGAACGATGGGAGAAAATGGGTCATTGAGCATAACTCTTGTGTGTTTCACAATTAATTCATTCTTGATAAAAACAGTTTTCATAGACATTAAAGCCTTTTTAGAAATTTAAAAACCAAAGATCGGATCACTATGTCCTATAGCTGCCATACAAACGATCGAACGGCTTAAAGGCAACTGGTCTGCAAGGGTTTTCTAAGCTTCGGGTACCGAAGCTAGCCTTCCTTTCTTGTTAAAATGATAAATTAGAAAAAAAAAACCCATATTTACTTTGGCTCTTACTTACTTACTTTAAAATCTCAGATTATTTGATATTGTGACTTATGACAATTAAGCCTGTTTTACCGAATTTTACTTCTGATTCTGCACCTGAGATAATGAATTATATATATATATCTTTTCCGAAAATTTCATCGTTCTTTTATTGTGACTTTCCGTTTTAAATGGGTTCAGTTGAAAACTTTTGGCTGGGGCTTTATTAATTAACAAAAGGCTGGAGCAGAAGTATACATATATCCGGTATCCCTGCCAGATATATATACTATATATATACACTAGCATAGGCGGTTAACCAACTTGTTGTGGGCGCAGTGTTGACCCACAAGAAGTCCGAACAAAAAAGGGTCTAAAAAGGATCTATGTTGGGCATTAACTTTTTCTCCTAAAGAGAAAAAGGTAAAGGTAAAAGCTTTACGGACTGTTAATTAATTAATTAAATTAAAAACATTGTGATTAAATGCCCTGGACATTAGGTCTTAATCGAACATTTAATCGAACATTTTGACTTTGTTGGCAGCGCTAGAAAATTCCAAAATTGATATTTTGGATATTGGGTATTTTAAATGACAATTTAGATGCATATATATATAGTGCAAGTTACGATTTGAGCCCCCTGGTATATTAGAATCATTGAAATACACCAGTNATCGTTCTTTTATTGTGGCTTTCCGTTTTAAATGGGTTCAGTTGAAAACTTTTGGCTGGGGCTTTATTAATTAACAAAAGGCTGGAGCAGAAGTATACATATATCCGGTATCCCTGCCAGATATATATACTATATATATACGCTAGCATAGGCGGTTAACCAACTTGTTGTGGGCGCAGTGTTGACCCACAAGAAGTCCGAACAAAAAAGGGTCTAAAAAGGATCTATGTTGGGCATTAACTTTTTCTCCTAAAGAGAAAAAGGTAAAGGTAAAAGATTTACGGACTGTTAATTAATTAATTAAATTAAAAACATTGTGATTAAATGCCCTGGACATTAGGTCTTAATCGAACATTTAATCGAACATTTTGACTTTGTTGGCAGCGCTAGAAAATTCCAAAATTGATATTTTGGATATTGGGTATTTTAAATGACAATTTAGATGCATATATATATAGTGCAAGTTACGATTTGAGCCCCCTGGTATATTAGAATCATTGAAATACACCAGTATCAAGAAGGCTTACATAAATAATAAGCTCAGGAGAGCCATTGTTGCGGTTCGAATTTGAAGCCGATAGTTATTTAGTATTTTGAAGTTGGCGATATAAATATTGAGGAAATGGTCACACTTAAGCTATCGTCCGAGTATACCGCAAAATTGTATCTACACATATAGGAGATAGCAGAATATATTATTTAAGTTTCATTTAAGAATGCTACTCCAATTTCAGAACACAATTTTCCTTCTTATTGTGGCCGGGAATCCTTTTCAAGTTTTGATCGTGACAACGAAATTTCTGAAATATTGCAGTTTCGTTGACACGGTTTTCGGACCATTTTTATATCAATAAGGTACAACTAATATTTGTTGCATTCCATTATATACTCTCCTAGTACATATAGATCAAGTGTTCTGGAAAGCCGTATATATTAAACAGAGTATTCAGAGTATTTGATTGAATAGTATTTAAACCCAAGGTGTGAAATCATAAAGATACGAAAATGGGACGATTACAACATCTTAACTTAAATAAAACGTCTTGAAACGGGTAAAACACACAAACTTTAGTATTTTAGATTTGGCGTTTGGTTATTTGTCCGTAGTAAGTAAACGGCCACACTTCAGATATCCACTTCCGCCATATTTTGAAGCTTCAATTTGGGGCTGTCATTAATTGCTGAGTAATATTTTAATACAGATCAAATTCAGCTACAAGCAGGTGCTTTCCGAAAGAATCGAATTCCTGCTAATCCAAGAAGTCCCGGACAAAGTTCTTGTAAGTTTTAAACAGTTTAGAACACTTTTATGAATGCAGGTAACCAAAGGTTTTTGAAATCATTGCACTATAATAGGTATTAAACTTTACAACTAAGGAATACTCAATAAAATTAAGTATCGGTGGCAAGACGTCCTTCTTCCAATAGTTTTTTACCCTTTGAATGAGTCTGTTACATTATAGATTAAAGCCGGGTTGCAGACTCAGTCCGGCCAAGGTGGGCTATAATTAATTTATAACTGATGGGACTTGGAAGAGGTGGTGAGTGAGGGTATTTGTATCGAAGGATGCATCGCCTCCCGTCACCTTGGACTGATTCGCTGAGTGCTCTGCGCCAACCCAAGGCTTTTTGGATTTTCGGAATGGCCATCCAACACCGGTAAGCGAGTGATCACCCCAAGGGACGAATCCCTCTCTCAGGGAAAGCCGAGGGCAAAACTTTAATGGGCGCTGCAAAGCTGGGAACATTTATTCTGTTGGAAGTTGGAATTTTGACCAGAAGTTTGCAAAGCAGTGAAGGAGACATCTAAGACCCCATAAAGTATATATATTCATGATCTGCCGAGTCGATTTAGCCATGACCGTCTGTCGGTTGCTATGTAATCTAGTCTCTCAGTTTTAGAGGTATCGTGCTGAATCTTTGCACCAACTCTTCTATCTGTTGCAGGTAGTATATAAGTCGGGCGTAAGTAACGGGCGGAATCGGAACATTACATCACATAGCTGCCATAGGAACGATTGGGAAAAAAGGTCGTAAATTCGACATACTTCGAAGATAATTGATTGATTCTTTATGGATCACTTTTTAATAACTATATTAACCTATCCTAAAAATATTGTCCAAATCGGACTACTATATCCTATGGCTGCCATAGGAACGATAGGATAAAATGGGTCATTAACCATAACTCTGGTGTTTATTACTAAACATTTTTCATTCTTGGACAATATACTTCATTTACATTAAAACCAATTTAAAAAATGAAAACCCAAGAATCGGACCACTTTATCCTATAGCTGCCATACAAAAAATGATCGAACGGCTTAAAGGCAACTAGTCTGCAAGGGTATTCTAAGCTTCGGGCCCCGAAAATAGCTTTTCTTTCTTGTTTATATGAGAATTTATAACTGCCTTGACCGATCCAGAAAGTCACAGAAAAATCAAGCTTTACGAGTATATCTTACAGCTGGCATAGGGTAAATCATATATATCCTATGGCTTGGCAGCTAAAAACGAGCAAGTGGGTTGAGAGCATTGGACTGATATCCTGCCTTTAAGTTTAAATTAACTGGTGGATAAAAATCAGTTCACTATATCATATAGCTGCCATAAAAGGGAGGGGAGAATTGAGGTTTCAAAGATATATTGTTCATTTTTCCCCTTTTTATATCCTTTCCTGATTATAATTTATTTTTCTAAATTAACCATTTTTTCCAATTATTTCTATGGGATATTGTGTTCCGATTTTGATTAGACTATCAGTATCGGAAAACGTTAATTTTTACAGTTCCGTCTTTTACAGTTCCGAGTCATTTCTTGAGCAGCTATGTGAAGCAACAGAAATAAGGCTTAATAAGCTACTGCCCGACAACTTTAAATTTGATATACTAGTAGAAATGGACAACTGTAGATTCAGGGCGTTAAAAACTTCTGGGATAGATGAAATTACCCTCTGCACGGGCATATAACGTATTCATTATTTACGATATTGACGAATCTTTATTGATAACTAAGGAACAGATTTTTGACCGCTAAATCAAGTACAAGAAACAAACTATCTTTCGTTGACTGAATCTGTTTTCAAAGCGATCCAAATATTGATTAATCAATATTGGAAAAGGGGGTAATCCCTTTTGTTTTCTTCTATTGAGCATGCTTCAACCATGCTCATTGACGGAGTACTGAAAGAGGATCGGCGGAAGGAGTGAACCTCCTTGATGGCATCTTTGACTGGAGGCTGTCCATCGTCAATCTCGTCCGGCAACCATGTTTAGCACCACAACTCATTCCATCCAAGATGGGTTCCATAGTTTCAAGCGTACTGTTTGAAGGTTTGGACTCGGCCAATATGGTTCTGGCCTGGATTCTCTGTGCCTCACATATGTAAGTGGCATGTCGCTTCGCTCTGTCGGTTTCCTTGTTTAGATAGAATGGCGAACCAAACCCGTGCCACATGGTGTAGTTATAACATTAGGCTCCCAAATCCGAGAGATTTGGAACCAATAAACCGTGGAGTGTGTTATTAAGGAGTGGTAAGTTCTAAGGAACAGATGGAGTTGAAAATGTTTTATAAGAGGCTTTCTATTTTCGTACTCAGTACTTACATTGTTGGCACCTTCTATTTTTCCCCTGAGGGTGTACAGGTTGGTTCGCTCCTCCTCCAAGTGTAAGTTGACATCTTTGACTATTTCAGTGGCTTCTTTGATTTTGGCTTCTATCAAACGCAATGTGGCGTTAATAGCCCTTATTGGATCTTCGTACGTTGTGATTCGATTTCAATATTCGATTTCCCCAATTTTTAAACCAATAGCAACGACCGTCAGACCTATTGCCAATCCTATCGGTCCAAAAATAAGAGATCCGATCGCAGCGAAGAAATCACCTATAAAAGCTTGCAGTCGGAGTTCATTTCTTCGCTGGATATTTCTCTCGAGTTCTAGTTTTTCTTTTCCGTAAAAGCCGTTCGGAGAGAAATCGTTGTGCACATCGTGAAGCATCGAATCGAAAAGATTTTTAAGTTCAGTTGTTCGGTTCTGTACGAGGTCCAAGAGATCCAACGAATTGGTAGTTTTCGCGAGCCCAGAATTTAGGGCTGTGACCATAATGCTCCACATGACATCCTTGCTCTCCTTTGGCAAAGTTGGGGATTTTATATGGGGGATAAAAATGTTGAGTGTGCACCGGACCCACGCACTTGTGGTATTGGAGGCGAGCTTCGCTATTCAATGTTCGCATTTCATCCAGTCTGGATTGAGCCTTACCCTGGTACCCGAGCATTGCCTCATCGATCAACGGCGCCTTGGAGCTCAATAAATTTGGCTTTTTTGTCGAATTCGCTTTGATATTTAAAGACGACATTGTTCAAACTTTTAACTCCTTTAATAAAAATCTCGTAGTCGCTTTGACTGTCTTGACAAAAAACCATTAAAGGACCCAATAGAATTAAAGCGCCTTGTGGATTTCGTGTAAATTTGGCCAGCCCTCACACACACACATACACAAACACCTACACACACACACACACACCCTCAAATACTTTCAATATGCCGCTTAAATGCTGTTTCATAGCATACTTTTGTGCGTACGCATGTGTTCCCTTAAATTGCAGGTGCGTGCATCCTGCAGCAAATCCTTCAAGTGCCGGCATACTAAAAAAAGGAGGAAGAAAGGTTGCTTCGGCTATATCTTAAAATACTCTGCATTAAGCCTGATCCCACCGCACCGCAAGCCTGTTCGCAACACTATAAATAAAACCATCCAATCTTTTGTCCTTTTTTCGAACCTTTCGATAAAGAAATACAGCAAAGTATCAAATAGTTCAGATAGTAAAGTTAGCTAATACGTTGTTTTTTTTTTTATTTTTTTCCCCCTATTTTACTCAAGAGAACTAAGACCTATTCTTACGGATGAAATGATTAGCATTAAGGATTACAGAGTGAGGATTTTAATGATTTTTTTGATTGAGAGAAATCCGTTGCATTGGGTAAGCTTCAAAGCTGAAAGATTAGATTGCACAAAGGCAAAGGAAAAATGTTCGGAATAATCATAAATACCCTTTCCAAAGGGTATGTAGAGGTAGAGGAAGAGGGAAAGCTCTTGAAAGATTGAAGCTTATACGTTTCTCGGGCATGTGCCTGGGGTTACTCGCATCTTGAAGTCCCAATGTCAGTCTTGTCTTTCCGCTCTTTTGTCCGCCGCTTGAACCTTCCCTATACATTCCTTCCTTCTTTGTTCCTCCTCTTCTGATCTCGCGATGCTGCAAATGGCAAATGGCGGCTGCAGCTGTTGCTTTGTTGTTGCTGCAAAAGCCGGTCTGCAAAAGGAGGAACAAAAAGTTTGTAGAAAAAGAGGAAAAATAGCCCTTTTTGCCTCTGACGTATTTCTGTACATCATCTTCCCTAGCAGTTCTACACTTGTCATCGTAGCAAAGATCCATTTCTAAACAAATTTTAAATTTTTAAAGCGAATTCGAACACCCGTCAGGGATCCTACAAGTCCAACACCATCAACACGGAGGACTCGCGCATGCGCCGCCGTGAGGTGACCATCGAGCTGCGAAAGTCCAAGGAGGACCAGATGTTCAACGACGAGGACCTCACCTCGCCCATAATGGAGCTAAACGGCCAGTCGCCGGTGCAGCTGTCCGTGGACGAGATTGTGGCGGCCATGAACAGTGAGGACCAGGAGCGTCAGTTACTGGGCATGCACTCTGCACGCAAGATGCTAAGCAGGGAGCACGATACGCCCATTGACCTGATGATAGGTCATGGCATTGTTCCCGTATGTATTCGTTGTCTCCAGAACACCACCAACACACCGCTGCAGTTTGAGGCCGCATGGGCTCTGACCAATATCGCCTCGGGCACCTCGGACCAGACGCGCTGCGTAATAGAGCATAATGCGGTGCCGCACTTTGTGGCTCTGCTCCAGTCGAAGTCCATTAATCTGGCGGAGCAGGCCGTCTGGGCCTTGGGCAACATAGCCGGTGACGGGGTCGCAGCACGCGACATAGTGATCCACCACAACGTGATTGACGGCATCTTGCCGCTTATCAACAACGAGACGCCTCTGTCTTTTCTGCGTAACATTGTGTGGTTGATGTCGAACCTGTGCCGCAACAAGAACCCTTCGCCGCCCTTCGAGCAGGTACGGCGTCTGCTACCGGTCCTGTCTAAGCTCCTGCTCAGCCAGGACATCCAGGTACTGGCCGATGCCTGTTGGGCTCTGTCCTACGTCACTGACGATGACAAAAGCAAGATCCAGGCGGTGGTAGACTCGGACGCTGTTCCGCGCCTGGTGAACCTTTTGCAAATGGACGAGCCGAGTGTTATTTTTCCTGCCTTACGCAGTGTGGGCAACATTGTGACCGGCACAGACCAACAGACTGATGTGGTTATAGCCGCGGAAGGATTGCCGAGACTTGGACTTTTACTGCAGCACAATAAAAGCTACATTGTGAAGGAGGCTGCATGGACGGTTAGCAATATTACAGCTGGTAACCAAAAGCAAATCCAGGCGGTTATTCAGGCCGGAATCTTTGAGCAGTTGCGCCACGTGCTTGAAAAGGGCGACTTTAAAGCCCAGAAGGAGGCCGCTTGGGCAGTAACCAACACCACGACGTCGGGCACCCCCGAGCAGATAGTTGACCTTATTGAGAAGTACAAAATTCTAAAGCCGTTCATCGACCTTTTGGATGCGAAGGATCCGCGTACCATCATAGTGGTGCTGACGGGTTTATCCAATCTTTTTGATTTGGCCGAGAAACTGGGCGGCACCGAGAATTTGTGCTTGATGGTAGAGGAGATGGGCGGTCTGGACAAGCTGCAGTCGATGTAGCAACACGAGAACGGGGAGGTTTACAAAAAGGCCTACGCCATAATCGACGCGTACTTCGACGAGGTCGAGCAGGAGTTGGCCCCGCAAGAGGTAAATGGCGCCCTAGAGTTCAACGCCACACAGCCCAAGGATCCTGAGGGTGGCTTTACGTTCTAGGATCATCACACCTTCTAATCATTATCCATACCGCTCACACGCCATGCACACACCCCAATTTTCAGCCACAGACTATGCCATTGTCATCGAAAAACACACCGCACTTAGAAACTTCGAATATTTCCAAACACTTGGAGGCATGCACGACGGACACAGGCTTATGCATTTGCTTAAATATTACTTAATTCTCCATCTGAGATTACCATCCGCGTCGGCACGGAATTAACACCAGCTCGAAACATTTGCTATTGAACAATTCATTCCACTCTCCCCGGCAGCTGCGCTGGCTGGGGACATGGTTGCTGCCCTTCATCCACTCGTAGTGGCCGCCAGCCTGTATGTGTGTGTTGGCTTTTTATTCTAAATCTTTTAGAGCTCTTTGATTATATTTTGGGCTGTTAGTATTTATTTATGTACAAGTATACAGAATGTGCTTTTAATCCTCCACCTTCGCGCAAGCATTACAACAACCACTCATTTCCCACATACAAATGTCCTCATCCTTGATTCGTAAGATTAGAATTGAAGTTATCAATAAATAATTAATTGTTTCAATTAATAAATTATCCAAAGAGTGAAGTGCCCGGCATTCTTCGATAATAAACTGCTCGATGTTGGAAGGTTCTCCCAAGGTTCTGGTCCATTAGGCACGAATGGATGGATACGAACAGGTGTATCCTTCAGTTGCATCGCAGGTGCATGCATATGCCTTTGGGTGGAGCAAGGATTTCACAAATAATCCAATAAAAACTATGGCCCAATTGTATCGGCAAAAAAGGAATGTGGTTAACTTGGAACCCTCGAAAAAATTAACTTTTTCATGCTCCTCTTGAGTCATTTTTAAGCTAGTCAATTTAAAAAAATAAATTTCAGTTGTCAAACCATTAAACAAAATAAAACAATTTAATTTATTTTTAATATTAGCCTGAAAAGTATCCACAAACTATTTTAAAATTAAAAAAAAAAACAATAAAAACTGTGATAAAAACAATTGACTAAGTTTTCCATTTTTGTATTGATAGAAATTATGAAAACCTTAAGAGGAATAAAACCAAAAATTCATTTTTTTTTTAAGTTAAGGTGGATACAATTTGAAGAACCTGTAATTAAAAGAACCTGTAATTAACAGGCAGAAGGAGGCGTGGCAGACCCCACAAAGTATATATATTCTTGATCAGCATGACGAGCTGAGTTGATATAGCCATGTCCGTCTGTCCGTCCGTCCGGATGAACACACGGATCTCAGCAACTGTAAGAGCTAGAGGAACCGTATTACCAGTGTAGATTCTTCTAATACTGAGTAAATTAGAGTTTATTTTTTTAAGTCGGTGCCACGCCCACCGCCTCCGCAATTTGTATTTGAATTTTTGCACTGCCCTGCACTGCACAATTTTCAAGCTAAAATTTTTTTAAAAATACCCATGCAATTGGAGCATAGATTTCTACCGATCCTGAAAATTTCATCAAGATTGGTTAATTAGAAAGCGCACAATAAATACCTAAAGTTTACAGGCGCTAAACACAAAAAATCTGTTTATTTGCGCAAACAAACGGTAAATCGCTTGCGTTCGGTGGTTGATTTTCCTCGAAAGTGCCGCTGTAGCTACGCTGCCACTACCTTCATATACATACATACGAATGTGTACATATGTATGAATGTGCGTCTTCAATATATTTATACTGTATTAGCTATCGATTCAAAAAGTTTGGGTTTGTCGAATGGTTACGACGTTCGACTTAAAACGCGAAGATCTTGGGTTCGAATCCCAGACCGGACTCTCGGTGTGAATATATATATATATAAATATTTTTTTTTTGTACAGGGTCTGTAACAGTCGGAACACTCGACTGTAACGTTCTTACTTGTTTATTTTGTATTCTGGTTGTTCCGATTGCAGATTTACACAAATTGCTGTTGACCGTTTTGCGAAAACTTATGCATACATTTTGCGGAATGTTTGTTTGCTCTGGCGAATTGCCGCCTGTCGGATTACCAACTGTGGTGGGGCACCTCGCAATAGTTTACTATAAGAGCGAAATCTGGCAAAAACAATATTTAAATTACCGATTTAATGCCCGTCCAAGCAGAAGGCCTTCATCTTTCAAAGTGTCCGGTGTGGGAATATCCACTTATCGGCCATCAAATGCACACCTTCGTGTCTTTATATATTATATGCGATCAGGACAACGATTATGTCTGCAGTGGGTATCCTTTTTTATACCCTTGCAGAGGGTATTATAATTTTGACCAGAAGTTTGTAACGCAGTGAAGGAGACGTCTCCGACCCTATAAACTATATATATTCTTGATCAGCATCACCAGCCGAGTCGATATAGCCATGTCCGTCTGTCCGTCTGTCTGTTGCTATGTAAACTAGTCTCTCAGTTTTAAAGCTATCGGGCTGAAACTTTGCACCGACCCTTCAATCTGTTCAGATAGTATATAAGTCGGAACGGCCGGAATCGGAACACTACATCACATAGCTGCCATAGGAACGATTGGGAAAAAGTGTCATAAATTCGCCATTTTTAAAGTTAATTAATTCATTTCGTAGAAAGCTCTATTAAATGATCATTTTAACATATCCTGAAAGTTTTATCAAAATCGGACCACTATATCCTATTGCTGCCATACAAACGATCAAACAGTTTTTAGGCAACTAGTCTTCAAGGGTATTCTAAGCTTCGGGTACCGAAGCTAGCCTTCCTTTCTTGTTTAAGCCTTAAAGCCGCACATTTTGATAAATTATCTTTCCGGGAATTCTTGCAACTTTCCGCGGAGACATCGAAATCTTGTCAGCTGGAGAAATGTATCAGGTGGAGTTATTAGAAAATCATAGCTTATATTTACAAAATATATTAAAAATAATAGTAATGGAAAATATTTGAAATTAAAGTAATTTAATTTATCTGATGGGTGCACTATTATTACCCAAAAGAATTTTTACTAATTTAATATTTATAAGATCAGTTCATAATATTTTAGAAAAATATATTAAATCAAGCCACAAAATTATAATTACATTTTAATGAATGTCCTACATTTAAAAAACATGACAAATATATGGAATATTTCTAGATAGTTTTGTTGAAAAATGTTGAATTCCATTTTAAATTAACCAATATTAATCAGACAAATCAATGTGTAGAAGGTAAGGTTTTTAGCTCCACAGATTTTTAGGTAAGTATCTGAGTATCTGCGATAATTCCAGGGTATTAACTGCTGCTTAAAGCAGCTCTCGACCAACTAGGAACTTTCCTCGGGTGTCTCCAATTTTAGCTCTCATAATTTGCCATAAAATCCACACGTTCATTTACAAATCATTTATCATAATGCCGCCAACGCAGCTGACAAAGTGGCAAGGAAAATGGAAAATCGAGGCGGGGAAATGTGGTGGGTGGCAGGTGGCAGGTGGCAAGCAATAGGATGCCACTTGCGACTTTAATAAAACTTTTCCCTCAGCCTGACAGCGCCGAGAATGGAAAGCGAGAGGAAACAGACATGAAAAACACTTTTCACTATTCGGAAAAGGGGGCGAGTGGGCGAAGTGGGCGGGGCCATGCACTTTGTCCTCCTCATTTGTTTCTTGGATAACTTTCAAGGAGTTCGGCTGTTTTTTCCAGATTCTGGGATTCTATTCCAGCTTAAACACAATCGGAATAAGCGTGCTTCAATTCAAATCTGAACTTTAAAGCTTAAATTAAGTAAACTAAATAAATATTGAGGCTTTGAATGAAAGATTAAAAACTCAATGAAACCTTAAACATAAAATTTTGTTTTTGGTTTTTAATGTTTTCAAGGTGGACTTCCCTACCTCTGCCTCTTTTTTTAAGAGGATATTGATTTCTATTTTCTAGGATCGAATACTCGATACCCTTTAGCGGGAAATTATTATTATCTATTTGGGTATCATTAATTAACGTAACAGGATTTCAATGAGTTCATAATTCGATTTATTCAAAACCAAGAGGAAACGGTTTGTATCTCCAACACGAGTATCTCAAGAATATTAAAGTTCATGGTTTTTTACACCTGAACTGAAGCTTAAATGTGTGAAAAATGGAAGGTAAAGCAAAAAGCTATAGTCTCGTTGCCTGACGTCAAGGGTTTAGTTTTACCGCTATCCTTGCAGGTGCCCACATTTTTTTTTTATTTCCATGTTTTTCCTATTTTTAGCCTTTCACCGAGGTGTTTGAGCTTGTTTTCCTATTTTTGCAGATGCAACAGTAGCAGTAGTGCAAAGTGGGCGTGGCCTAGGGATGGCATAAATACAACGATAACTGCCCGATATTGGATATATATTTCTTACTTATCAAATTATTGCATATTCAATTATTGAGTCAAGTTGTAATGGTTTTAAGTTTTGGTAGCCAATGGAAATAGAATTATTTTGGTTATACTAGTAGTCACAAAAATAATACTTTAAATATAAAAAACCAAATAATATTTACCAATTTTGTATTGCTTCTTCTATCATTTCTCAGATATTGTATATAAATAACGAACCCACATTTTGGCGGTATATTTATCGATTCGTTATTTGATGCCCTTTCCTTGGGCATCTCTAGTGCACACCCACATCCACACCCACAATCTAGGTGAGGTAAGATGGCTTCTGAGACTTTCGCACCAAGGTTGCGACAAGAAACAACAACAACAACAACCACATGGAAATCCAGAAAAAAATAATGCGTGTAAAATGAGTTCCCCTGTTGAGATTCAGTCTGCAATGCAGTTGATAGAGCACACAAATAACCTCACAGCCTCTTTCTTTCGAGATTCTCTCTGAGATTCGGAGACTCTGAGATTCTGAGATGGAATTACCAGGCCCTTTGTTAGCCGCACTTTGTTCTTTTTTCAGGGCTAAGTTTTTGGGGCAGCAAAATAATTCAATTGTTTACCTTTAAAATTAAAGCAAATGGAAAATATCCTTTGGTTCAAATAAATTAGATTCGTTTGGAAATTCTGGGAAAATAAAATGAGTGTACAAAACTAGTATTTTCCAATAATTTCTATATGATATAGATCTTCTGAATGATCTGAAGGCCTCAACTCTAGTTCATTGTTGAAATTAAAGTTTTTTAATAAATTACGAACGTATTTAAATAGGTCAAATAGATCAAAGTATCTAGCATCAATCATCGAATGAAGAAACTATCCCTTAATCAAATTATTAATTTTCTGTGTTCTGGATCTTGTAGATTCTTATGAGCTTAAAACTGTGTTTGCACAATTTTATTATTTTATTATTATTCATAATTAGAATGCACTGGAGCTGCAGATATTCCTGCTGGGACCATAAAAACTTCTGCAATGCTCGCAGGATTGCAATCTTAACCCATCGCCCATCCTGGACAGAGGACGACCTCACACCTCCTTCCGTAATGGGATATAAAAAATCAATTAGCTTCCGCCTGAATGCTTAACTCTTGCAGGCGTCTTTATGGCTCCTGCCCTCCATTTTAATTGGCCATTATTACGCATCATTCGCCTGAGGTCGGAAGTCAAATTGCGCACAATTATTTTGGAACTCAGAATAAGAACTTGAATATTTACACGTACATATTATTGAAGCGTGTTATTGGCGAACCAATTTAAAATTTGTATTTTTTGGATAATTTATTTCATATATAATATTTGATAACGAGTGTTTTGGGAATTTACAAATTAAAAATAATTTGTTTACTTTGTTTCGAGCAATAAGACTAAGTAACAATATTATAAGCATTCGAATAATGTTTATTTTCTTGGAGTTTATATTTATTAAGATTACTTGCATTTACTGCATTTATTGTTTAAACTATTTCAAAAACTTGTTGCATATGTACATATTCCTCTTTTCGCTTCCGAATTCGAATTGCGACTTATTTTTTCTGGCAGTGCACTCACCCAGTATGACCAGTCCGTTGCCGAGGAGTCCGGCGAATCCTATGATTCCGAAGAAGACCGGCACTATCGTGGACACAATTCGCTCGAGAGCCACGCTCTCCGGATCGTACTCCATTGAGTCGTTGGCATTGTGGTCGGAGGTGAAGGGAAAGTTATTTCCACTGCCACTGGCATTCCCATTCCCATTTGCATTTGCATTGCCATTGTAGTTTTTACTGTAGTTTGCACCGTTTCTGTTTTCATCGCCATTGCCATTTTGGCTGGTTGCGGCCAAAGAGGCTTTGGGCCAGCTACTAATTAGGATGGCCAACAATAGAGCCACCGCTGGCCACCGATGGCTGGCCATCTTTGGATCGATTTGTTCTATACCTCCGCTGCACGGATGAATCCGGGTATTTGTGTCGGTGGAGGTGTTCGTCCCACTCTATCTCAATCGATGCTTTTTCGCTCAATCATCAATTGTTTGGCAGTTCACATTTCGCCCACGACCACGCCCACCGCATGATTTGCATGATTTCTGTCCTTGGTTATTTATCCGCCCGCCTGCAAGAGAGAGACAAATTGAAGTCGTGTTATAAATATTTTAGATGCAGCCCCCACAGATGCACATACAGATACAGATGCAGATGCCCGCACAGAGATGCCGAGATACAGATACGTGGCTAATAAATCTAAATCTATATCGGGATAATGAATGGGTATTTGGTTGAGTGTTATTTTTGTGAACTGCACTCCATAGAGGACTAAATCGGGGAACATTTCTTTAAATTATAGTTATTCAGAGGACATCGACATATTAAAGGTTTTTGTTTGTAATTGTTTTTTTAATTGGATTGTAGTTATTTTAAGGTGAGTTCCAATTTAATATTGGAATTAATGTATTTAAATACGTGGTTTAAATATATATGTATAAATCCTAGTGGCTTTGCCCAACCCCCAGACAAATATCTTAAGTGTAGGTGGACTATAATTGGTACACTTTAGCATTGATGGAATGTGTCTGGACCAAAGTGTTCCCAGTGATTTGGAATACCTATATTTCTGATTCTAACTGATTATAACACCATTAGAGGAACCTGGAATATTTTTCTTGAATTTTTAGTCCTGACCCTTAATGGAGATCATGGAGTCAGTCCAATCAGAAGAGATTCAAAACTAGTCAATTTCTAAATATTATTACATTTTCGGTGGAATGCCGAACACTTATGTACCTTTTAGGGAATAAATAATACTAGTTTTCGGTTAAACATTTTATTTTGCTACTGTAAAAGTAACTTTAGACCTTTGAAATTTAATATAAATTCAATTTGACACAAATTCAATATTCCCACACACCACCAATAATTGCTATTTGATGTAACTGTCCAATGGACCACGTAAAATTATGCAAAACTAATTTAATTCATAATGGCTGAGGATGAACAAGGAGGAGGGGGCTGTCATTCATCAAATTTGCATACTTTAATAAACAACATCGATGGCGAAATCGTGGACATGGAGAACATTGCGCATACGCCACGTGAGCTGAAGGATAACACTTGTCTCTGTGCTTCTTTTTTCAGCCTCAGGTGATGCCTAACTATTTATGGCCGAAATGGTAGGAAAGGGGAAAAACAAGACACACTTATGGAGGAGACATACTATATGTTCTGTCATGTCGCGTCTGAATCTGAAACCAAAACCGAAACTGAAACTCAAATGGCACGCACCCAGCGCCAACAGTTGGCTTAAGCTGTCAATTAACATATTATTAAGCGAGCAAAACACAAAAAGGATGCCGAGCAGCAGGACGAGGACGGAGGGGTGGGGGCGGAGGCATTGACAAACGATGACGACAACGACAAGGACGAAGGACGCCGCATAATTGAGTGCGCCTGCTGATGATGGAGAGCGGAATTCCGACCACGAAATTCCAACATTCTGTTCAACTCCTTTTCGCAAGAAAACAAGAGAAGAAAACAGATAGGAAAATGCATTGCACAAAATAAAAACTCAATAGCAAATGTACAAAAACTGAAATTACTATTGAAAATAAATCGAGAAATTCAAAATGGGAACACCCCCTTTTTTCCTGAGATACAATTTGCACTCGAAGACCATTTGTTGGCAAACTAAGTGAGACAAGAGCAACAATAAATATAGGAATATTAAATATATATATGGGACGACGACGACGTCAAATTGGTATCTTTAGGAGGCGTGATTTGGCTGTTCGTATGCATAAGATACATGGCCAACAAAATGTACATACTTTATATCCCGCAGACAAGATATAAAATATTGCCCAGATACTATCTGTTTCTCTGCTCGTGTCGCAAATTGCCAGTTGACAGGTTGAATAATATACATGGCACTTTTAGTTAAATCAAGCAACAATAATGAACTCTTGTCTCGAGCTTATTATAAATTTTAAGCCAAGTTATCTGCGATTCCGGAGTGGTAAGAGTAGAATAATGGTTTTGGTCTTCCCTTCTAAAAACGACCACGATTTATGTTGAGCAATTTAAGCTGTTTTGATTTACGATTTGGCTTCGTTCTGCGGCAGACTGTTTATGGATTAAGAGGGCAAATAAAAAGGCTCCACTTGAACGACCGGAAATGGCTCTTCCTTTTCTCGATTTCCTCGATTTTCCACGCTTTTCTCCGCCCGCTTCAGCCTCGCCCCCGCCCCTGAAAATTGTGGCAAGTCACGAGGGCAAGCGGGCATGAAATTGAATTTGTTAGTTCCTCAAGTGAAAAGTGTCCACTCGAGGAGGCCTGAAACACTTCAGAACAATGTCAACTTGGCAAGGAGTTAAATGAGAAGTTTCTGCCGGGGTTTCCTTTTCTTAAAGTGAGTTTCCACGAAGTGAGTTTTATTTCTCTCTGAATGGTAGCAAAGGTGTTGAGATTGCAGTAAATAATGCCTAGACTAGGAACGTGTTTATTTCATTTTTGAGCTATTTAAGCCTTGTCGATTGGTTACAAGGTTTCCCAAGCCAGTTTTTTTTATTATGTGAAGTTGCTGATGTAAATATACTAATGCATAATAATAACAAGAAAGGAAGGCAGCTTCCTAAGAAATAAATTAATTATTCGGTTTCTTTGTAGAAGATTAAACGATGGGCTCATTATTTATGTTTGCTTCTATTATGAGTGATATGTAAGATGAACATTTGCGGAATGGGCATCTCTACTTATTGTCCATCCAATGGGAATCAGAATGGAAATGGGAATCCTGTAATTATGTCTTTTCAGTCGAACCATTAAACACTTAAGTTCGCATAAATAGAGACCCTATAATTTCAATTAATATTAACTTTCAATCATTAATCATCATCGAATACTTAATAAGTCCAAAAAAATATTTTAATCGTTACTTTTTTCTTGTCATATTTGTTATGAGTCCTTAAACTGTTCTTCCCCCGAAAATCGATTCGACAGTTCGTTCATGGATTGGATTGCTTATAAACCATTTAAGTAATTTTCAATCAACTCCATTCTTCCATCAGTCAGTCAGTTGTCTGCTGGTGCTGGCTTACTTGGTGCTTGGTGCTAGATTGCGTATACGCAGCGTTGTCATTGCGAGTTTGCCACGGAATGCAGCTGCACAATGGAATTGTGAATCGCATGTTCGAGCCGACGATGGCGCAAATGCAAATTCCCTCAAACTCGCAATTGAGGTTCGAGTTCAAACTGAAACTCACAATTAACGCTGATTAAATTCCCTTTCTGCTGATTATTTCAATTAGAAGATGGAACAAGCCATGGGCTTCACTGTACATGTGGCATGTGGCATATGAACCCTGCGTTCAATCTAATTGCCTTTTTATGGGCCAAGTGCGAATCATAAAAGTCAGCCAACCCGAAAGCCAACAGGCAGGGCCTTAAGGAGAATTATTTCAAATGGAATCAGATGCCAGGCAACATCTGTTGTAAATTAAATATTAATAATTAATTAACTATCACTGTGCAGAGGCGCGAAAAGATAGCCACAACAAAAACTGTTGAAAATGCACTGAAATAAAACCATCTAAAAGGAAAACAAAAACTGAACAAAATCAAAACAGCCCGAAAAAACACAAACAACTAGAGATTTTAAAGTTGGTAAAATCAGTGGCAACGGGGCGGATGAGCAACAACGCACAAAAAAGTTTTTGCGGTCCCATGAGTCACAAAATGTGTTTGTGTCTTGTTTGCCTGTTTGTTTTCTTTGGGCAAAAAAATATGTTTGTTCAGTCCATTAAAGAGTGGCAGAGCAGGAAAAATGTGTGACGAATAACAAAAATAGGTCGATAAACGTTCCAGATTTTCCACAAAGCGGCCGAAAAAAGATGCAAAAGAAAAATATTATTTGGGAGCTTGCAAACAGGTAAACAGTCCCATTCGATTTATTTCTAAATAGTTGAACAAATATTAAATAAATTATTAAACGATGTACTTTAATTTAAAAACATGATATACGTAGGACAAAGTAAACTAATTCCCTTACTTACAGATATTCAGAGGTGGTACCTTAACCATTGACTGTCATTGGAATGTTTCAATTATTTCATGAGTGTTTAATCTGTACATATGAATAATTTTAAGCCAATTCCGGCCTGCTCTTATGACTGCTTCTGTAAGCCCTTTAAAATTTACCTGTCTGCAGTTGTTTGTTTCAGGATATCGATGTTGGAAATTTACCACATTTTCCCCTAACCCCATCGCACTTCCTAGGAACCTTGGTTGCCATTAGAGGAAAGTGTGTATAAATTAAATATATTTGCCATTGAACAACTAGGGAAAGGACAATTGTCGGAAGGGGCGTGTCACCATGGCGTATGCTTGATATGGTTATTAATATTATTATTGGCCTTATTTAATTTAAGCGAAATAATTCAAATTATGTGCATCGCTTTGTTTGCCATTCGACTGTCAAATGGTGCTTCAATCAAATGTCGGTCGGTCGACGGTGAAAAGCCACAAAAATGGAATTACTTATTAAATTCGACAATGCCGGCGATGAATTTATTAAAATAATAGAACAATTCGGGGGCCACAAAAGTGTTGATGCGGTTGCTGAACAAATACCCATTTAATTTGCAGATTAAATAGTTTTCTTTCGGATTTTATGGAATTTCGGTTAGCAAAAAGGCGGATTGTGGCGGAAATGCATTTTTTTTTCAAAATAGAAAGAAGGTATTTTTAGGTGTCGATAATTAATATGGTTATTGGAAATCACTAATAAACCATTTATTATTAATATTTAAAAGTTTTTTTTTTAATTGACTTTACATCACGTAGTTTAATAGTTTTCATTCTGAAAAATGATCAAATATAATCGGAATAATATTATTACGATTTTAACTGAATTTAAGGTTTTAACCAAAGAATCCCAATGGAATTTATGCAATTTAATTAAATAACTTAGACAACGTAATACATTTAATGTAGAATTGTGAATATTAAGTAAATCGATTATTATTATTTTAAGTACAAATCAAACTCGAATTTGGTTGGAATTTGTTGCCTTAACCAAAGCAGATTAACTTTTAATTATTTCTTGGGGTGGGCTTAGAGGGGGTGTGGTTTTTTGGGGGAGGTCGAAGGGGAGGGGTGTATGCAAGACAATTAATTTCATAAATCCGCGTTGACACATATTTGATTAAAAAGTTGGGCACCGCCAGCCAGCCAAAAATAAAACCAAAACCAAAGCCAAAACCAATCTTCTGCCAGAGACAGGAATAGCGAGGTAAATAAGTCTGGATGAAGAAGAGTTTTTCAACAAAATTTAAGTTTAATTGCAGTTAGTTGAAAGTTTTCGCTTTGTTTTTTTTTAGTGTGTCAAAGCGGAGAAATTGTGTAGCGAGTTTCAAATTATTTGTATATATATTTCGGGATTCGAACGATCGGGCTCCTTTTCTCTAACTATTTGTTTTCAGTTATAGTTTTCAGTTTTCAACTGATGGAAAGTTTGAAGGACTTATATTGAGATCTCCCCGCGACTTTTGGTGATTGATTGGAACAACCCTCGAATATCCTCCAATATCGCTAATGATCGTTCGTTAAACTTTAAGCCCGGGAAATTCGTTGTAGTTACCCCAGTGGAAAGTTCCTGTGTTTGTATTTGGGCCGCTGTTGTTGTGGCAATCACTTTACACAAGTTATTTCCTAATTGGCCTAATTCAGGTCCATTCCTAAAGTGCCATTCTACCATGGGCGATACCTCCTAATAAAGTGCACAAATTCGCAGGCCACTCTGCCTAATTGTTATGATGAAGAGTCCTAGAAGTTGTTTTCTTCCCTCTTTCAACGTTTCTGCCACCAAACAAAGCATCAACTTGATGGTTATAATACAATTAATACTTTTTAATTATAACTTAAAATAATATAAAGTTCTAAATAATTGTCGTCTTAATCAATATTTGAGAGAAGTTCATTATTTGAAAAATTTGACTAAATCGCTATTTTTGACATTATAAAAATAATTTAATTGTAAATAGAACATACATTTAAATTTGAATTTATACTATATTTGAACTTCAGGTTGTCCTCCACATATTATATATAATTTAGCGATTCAAAAAAATAAATATAAATAATTCGCACTCATATTTAAAAAAATGTTTTTTTGTTACAATTTGAAGAGTATTCGGATTCAGAACAGGTAAATAATAAATTATATATTATTGTTGTATTTGAATTAAAAGAAATTGTTTTGTAAATATTTTTAGCATATAATGAACTATATCCCGTTTCAAGCCGTATTCAAAAATTAAATAATTATCCCCAAGAAATACGCTTAAGCTTCAAGTGAACCCCATTTAATTTGGGCGCATTATGAAATACTCGTACTTATGAAGTTCTGAAGAGCTAGTTTGCATTTTTGTATCCGGCAAGTTAGGCACTTGCCGCCCAAAAAGTTCGAGTTCGAGGCGATGAGAACGTGTCCCCCATCGTAATCCTATATCCACCACCAACCCAACCCAGGACGTTGAGGAAAAGTCACTTTCGCTCGCACAAACAAAATCGAAAAAGTTACGGCTGCTTTTGCTGCTGCTGGGGGAAAAGGCGGCAAAAATCAAAGTTTCCGCCAGGGTTTCCTCCCGCACTGCCAGGGTTGTCGTGTATGCTCAGTCGTGCGTGCAACGAAGGATGAAAGGACATGGGAGAAAGTCCTGCTCCTGCTCCGTCCCTGTGCTTGGTCAGCCAGGGCAACCTTTTTTTGTCTTTTTTTCGCTTTTGGCCATATTGAGTGGCCAGTGAGGTTCATAAAAACGATTTCGTTTATTAGGCTGCATTTCAATTGGTTGCATTTCGGTTAATCGAAAATGGGGAAAAAGGATTTCGATTGAAAGTATTGGCGTGAATTTCGATTTGGAGGATAGTATTGAATATAATTTCAAATATACTTATGATAGTTGTCACAGATTCTTTGTTATTTTTGTAATTTATAAGCGAGTATCTACTTTTTGGTGTTTACTGTATCCAAACTATAATTTATATATATTTTTGAACACCCCTGGAAGAGATCCCCCGAAACTTGAGGAAATCGGTCTGCTATGGGGTATAGAAGCAACTGCCCCCAAAGCTAGTCCATTCCATTCTTCTCAGTATGTGAATTGATTTTTTCCTTAATATTTGTCAACAAATATGGCTACATTTGTTTGCCTTCAGGCTTCATGGCTCAAACGAAATATTGTTTAAGCTTTTCAAATGATTTTGCGCTCTTCAGCTGAATGGGAATAGGAATAGGAAACTTGGGTATCTGGGGGCATCTGAATCGCTCGATAAAATGTCTCGGAGGACGAGTTCTATTTTTAAATGCATTTCAGAGTGCAGTGGGGAAATTCCTTGGCTCCCATGGAGTGTCCTTTCTGTCAGCCAGTCCAGAGCATGTCCTGAAAAGTCCAAGGCATCACATGCAGCTTATATTTGACTTGCATTTTAATTTAGCCTCGTCTGTGCTGCTTCTTATTCTGCCTTTTACTTTGTTGCATCCACTGGCCAATGGACAATGGTCCACGGAATGTGGCATCTAGATGACCGAAAAAATAAAGGCGACGACAAAAATGTGTCCAAGACGAAAACGAGCAACGAGTTTTGATTACAAAATGCCATCACAAAACACAGATAGCTCATGTTCTCAAATGTATTCTTTCGGATCTATTGTCCAGGTGCGAGGATTAGAAATTGCGAAATTAACGTTTGCACAAATGTCAAAAGTCACAGGACAAGCATATTTGCAGGGAGATTGTCCATTTTCCAAAGGCTTTCCAAAAGGATCAAAGAGGTTGGCTTAGTTTAATAATAGATCTAATTATATATTCAGGTTAAAAAAAAACATGTATAGGTTCATTTTGTACTTAGTTATTAGTTATATCAGAATATTTTTTTAAGGAAATACACAATTAATTAGCCAGAAACTCCGAAGTCATGTTCAATTTTATTCGATTGTCGCCTCGACTTGCAGCCAAACTTTTCAACGGAAAAGCGAAACCAGGCGAAATGCCTCCTTGGCTTTTCCTTGGCTTGACTTTCGGTTTAATCCTGAATGGGGCTGTAAACACTCAATCAATTGCGACGGGCACGAGAAAAACAGGGAACAACTTTGCCGAACAACTACGATTTTTTTTTAGGAGGAGGGGGG
>JAJJHY010000327.1:35918-46009 GCA_021224005.1 Drosophila setifemur
GTTTCCTGCGGTCTGCTGACAGTTTTGCGGTTACCTGTTGAGGGGAAGGGGAGGGGAAATGAAAGGGGGCCTGTATATTGGAAAAGTTTTTTTTTGTCTGCCCACTTAAATGTTCGTTACAAATCAAATGGCAACGACGATCCGGTGCCGAAAGTCGCTCGGATGTCGGGGAAATGGGAAAAGGGGGCAGGACAGTGTTTTTGTGGTTTTGTGGTCCGGAGGCAGGAGACAGGAGGCAGGAGCTATTGCTCTCGGGCGACTGGCCAGCGGAAATAACAAACTAACGGAGGCCAAAATGGGAAGAGAGGCCAGGAGACCTTTCCCTTTCCACGCGGAAAAAAGAATTACACTCAATTTGGATGGGTCATTCGGTGTTTTTTTTTTTTTACTCGGAAATAGCTATTTCTTTATTTTGGTTGAGTAACAAAACTTTTAACCCTTTTCCATGCTCTATTGAATCTAAATCTATATCTATGTAAATAAGAATTTTTTTAAAGTATATGTGATTTTGAGGAATAAAATAAAATAAAGCGGTTTTATTGGCCATGGTTATTATCCTTTGAAAATATATACATTTTATTCCCTTTTTTATAGTGCTCGCTTTCTCTATATTATTTTTTTTATTATTATCTATTAGCTGTCACCTCTTTTCGTTTTCAGTATCTGTATCTGCAGTGCACTGTCTGCTCTTGGCCCCAACTTTGGAGCCACACAATTTTGTGGCCACATTGATGTCGCCCACGAAATGCGAAAGTTTTACTCATGTATATCGTTTGCCCCTGCCCCATTTTTTTGGTAGCAGGAGTACACGTACTATATATTTCCCTATTACTAATAAACACTTCAAGCAGCTTTAAAAACTTTCGAAGTAATGTATAGTGTTTGGAGATTACGCATACGACATGTTGTCCACATTGGCACAGATCAGTCGGGGTGATGGAAAAAAAAGGGGTCAAGGGTTGATTCTCAATCACGCTGATTGAACTTTCGATTATGTTGAAGGGGTTGAATATGAGTGGTCTAAACTTTTAGGGGTGACAAATATCGGTGGTTTTTGGGTTTTTGGAATTAAATGTTGGAAGCTTGTTTAAAATATTGGGTAATTTTTGAATAAGAGCTAAATAAGTGTTAAAAACAATTAAGTTTATTAACTTTTAATGGGTAGTTTTTATTCCTATGTTAACATTTCAATTTTAATGTCAGTTTTCCATTAAATCAAATATGTTTAAATTAATTTAGTTGTAATATTTTTGTTTGCTGACCACATTTCAAATCTATCTATTATCATGGTTATCTTTTTATCATATCAGTTAATTATCTGGAATATAGTTTCTGTGATCAGTAGATCGATTTTTGTTAAACTTATCAAATCAGTTAAAAACCTTATTAAAAGACAAATTCTGAAAAATTAATTCGTTATCTTAAAGCTTAAAGAGCTTATATTGGCTATAAAGTGTTGCTATTCCGGCTATGGCTTATAATAATTGGCCTAGATATGCTGTTCAAGAATATATATATAAGACCAATAGCACAGAGAACAAGCAAGATGGCGGTGAAAGCAGTTTCATGGGCAAAATTTCAAATTCAAATGTGATTTCCCCATCACCCTCACATTTAAACAACATAGAAACACGAGAACTCCAACTATGAAGAACTTAACCTTTACAGGATTGTTGGTGGATGACTCCTCGAAGCTAAGACTCCTGGGACTCGGGCGAGGCGATGCAAATGTTTGTAACAACAGCAACTACATCGACGCATACGTAAACTTCCTTTGGATTTTCGCCTGCATATTTGCAATATCCATGCTTGCACAACTTTTGGAACAATACCTGGGCCAGCGGTTGCTTGGCCAAAGCCACTGTAGCGATATCCGCTCTGTCAACCGCGAATGGGAGCAGACCCTAAAACTGTACGAGACCGTCAAGCAACAGCAGGGAGAAAAAGTGAGAACGCTGCTCGCGAAGAACCTCAACATGGAGCGCATGATGACTGATCTGCGCGAATGCAATAACCACCTGATCAGCGAGAACTTTATGAGATCCGTGCTGCAGGAGCAAACTCAAAATCAGAAGCCGCCGCCCCAGTCGAACATCTACATTACCAACAGCCACTTCCACCTTACTGGACAAGTCTTTGCCAACGAAAGCCACATTGACCTCAACGTGCGCAACTCTGGCGGAATGGACCTCTGCCCAATGGAAACCCCAGAGAAGGGACTGAATATTTGGATACAGTACTTGAGGATGCGCAAGTGCTACATGGGCCCGGTCGCCGATCAAAATTTAATAGCTCCCAGCAGCCCCAAACATATACTACCCATTGTTATGACCACCGAGCAATTGGCCAAGTTGCAAGGTATGATCTAGTTGGTTTTTAGTTCTAATTTGTGAGTTTTATTCAACAAAAATGAAAACCTCCATAAAAATACATAGTATCTGAGAATTGCATGTAAAAATTGTAAATATATGTAACCTGTATTTTTGTTTAAATACTTTAATTTTGATTCCATACAATTTTTCACCCAAGTTTCCTTTCATCGATTTTCACCAATTTCAAACCCAATTTACACTTGAAATTATGTGTAGTATGACTTGATTTTCCTAGGATAGTGGATTGTTCTTTGTTGCGGTTCCCCCTTCCCTTCTGTGCATGTGTGTGTGTGTGTTTATGGAGCAAATTCTGGTTTCTGGTATGTGTTTATGCTTCAAGAACACACACAGAGGCGGATTTTCCAGGAGCCACTAATGTTGAAAACAATTTTTTACATGATTTTAATTGGCCAGCATAGGGCGAGGGGAAATCTTATTTAATTATTTCCGAAGGCATAACAGGGGTGTTGCCAAGTAACCCCCCCTAGCATACGCCCCTGGATATACACACAAATGTGTGGATACACTGCAGGGGCTACCACCAGCTGAGTGTTTCCACCTCTGCGAGTTTCATGGCCGGCCGCTCAACTTGTCAACGCATGTACTATACATTTTCCGAGGCACTAGAAAATGGTGGAAAACTGAGGATGGAGCCTATGAGAAACTAGGAGGAAGGGGGGAGGGGAGAAGGGGGGAGCATTACACCCACACACTAGCACTCAGAGCAGCTGTAAAAACATAAGTCAAAAGTCGGCTGGGGGCGTTATTTTCTTGGCAGCCCAGGCAACAATGCGTAGCCAGCTTCCGCCAGGCCCCCTCCCCATTTGAACCACACCCTCTCCACCACCCAAAAAAAAAATCCACACCCCTGACAAATTTACCGTTTGTTTGCGCAAATAAACAGATTTTTTGTGTTTAGCGCCTGTAAACTTTTTGTATTTATTGTGCGCTTTCTAATTAACCAATCTTGATGACATTTTCAGGATCGGTAAAAATTTATGCTCCAATTGCATGTGTATTTTTAAAAAATTTTTACCTTGAAAATTGTGCAGTGCAGGGCAGTGCAAAAATTCAAATACAAATTGCGGGGGCGGTGGGCGTGGCGCCGACTTAAAAAAATAAACTCTAATTGCGTCAGTATTAAGAGAATCTACACTGGTAATACGGTTCCTCTAGCTCTTACAGTTGCTGAGATCCGTGTGTTCATCCGGACGGACAGACGGACAGACGGACATGGCTATATCGACTCAGCTCGTCAAGCTGATCACGCCTCCTTCTGCCTGTTACATACATTTGCACAAACTTAATATACCCTTTACCCTTTGGGTACAGGGTCTAATAATCAAAAACCCATAATTGCAAATAAAATATCAATAAACATTTTTGGTTTGTTCCACTGTGTTTTGTTCCACTGTGCCGTGTGGCAAAGTGTGTTTGTTTTCAATTTCAATTTTACAATAACCGAGGCGAGGCCAAAAGGAGGCTTCTTCCTGGTCTAGGCCAAATGGCCAGCTATACATACATATATAGGCCTTGTATATATATAGAGTATAAATAACGGCACAATTTCACACTTCCTTTCATTGGAAAATTACAGGAGAGGCATCGACGGTTGCCTTGTCTTTTGTTTTGGCGAAGGCTGAAAGCCTTTTAATAAGGCTCCCCAATATAACCATATATATATATATATATATATGTACATATATTATATGGCATTACTGGTAGATCAATTGGATTTGTGGCTTACAGCTTTCCCCGGCCGCATTCAATTTTTAATTTTTGCTACATCCGAGACACGTTATCATTATTATGGCCCTGCAATGACCAATATGGCCTGGGTATGGGATGATTCGATTCCTCAAAAAAATAAAACAAAAAGAAGGCCAACACAGATAACAGAAGTAAAAGCCAATGAGCCATTTGTGCTACCAATAAAAAAAGATTCGGAACTGAACCAACAGAAACTGGAGGAAAAAAAACAAGAGCATACATATATGAACAATCTCAGTGGCGTTTATTTACTTCGGTTACATTTTTCTCCTCAGTTATTTTGTTAAAGCCGAGGCCAACTGAAAATACTATCAGATTTCCTCTTTGGAATAATTGCGGAATAAACGTCGGAGGACAAATATTTTTGGGTTAAATGTCTTGTCAATATAAGTTGAAAGTTTATATTAAAGTATAGTAAATTAAAAGAACAGAGAGGAAGTGCAAAGTTCGAGTTTAAAATTACTCAAACAACATAAATAGTAAGTAAGATTAAATAATTACCGAGAACCTAAATTACAAAGAACTTACCCTCTCAAACTATGTTAGTTTAATTTAATTTGTCGGCTTTAGTTTGCAGTCATCAATCACTTTTTCATGCTTTGAGTTCAACTTTGAGTTCGAGTGCAAAGCAAATGTCTGCATTTAGCACCTTTAAATAGAGGGGAATAAGAATACGAAATGAAATGATTAAATCAGTGGACTTGAACATATTTATCCAATTACCATAAACAGCTGACAAAAAAACCCAAGGGAAAATTATAAGAAAAATCTCAACCCAGATGCGAAAATCAAAAAAGAATTCGCAACTTTTGACCAGGCAAATAATTTCCGACACATGTAGCATGGCCTCCCCCCTCGAGTTCCCCCAATCCCAAGCCCAATCCCAATACCAATACCAACGCCCAACTGCGTACTCCAGGATACATCCAGACAGGACAGGACAGAACAGAACAGTTTCCGTTTTCCGTTTCCTGTGCAATTATGCGACCTGGGGGAGGGAGGAAAACTTCAAGGATGGGGGCGGGACGGGAGAAAAGGATTGAAAACTATAAGAAATGCCTTCTGAGGGGGAGTCGAAGCTTCGCATACCTATTAAAGATTAACTCAAGAACTTCAGCCAAAAGAAATGGTTTTATATTGGGACTTTGGAAGTATAGCTACGAGTAATTAAAATTTCTCGGAAAAACAAATGAAGTGTCTAAATCTAAATCATATTTAAAAAAAATAAAATTTTTGCTTAAGAAATCAAAGCATAAGATATATTCCTGACTTATAGATTCATAAAAAAGGCACTGCAAAGTAGTTTTTATTTTTGGGTATTGAAAATATAACTACTTTTCTGGATTTCCCAAAAAAACCAATTGAAGTAATTATATTAGTTATATTTCCCATCTAAACCAAGACATATTTGTAAAATATAAAAAGTTTAATTAAAATCGGACCACTACATCCTATAGGTGCCATAGGAACGATGTGAGAAAATGGGTCATTTAGCATAACTCTGGTGTTTTTCAAGATAATTAATTCATTCTTGAGAAATACAGTTTTCACAGACATTAATGCCGTTTCAGAAAATTAAAACCAAAAATCGGATTACTATATCACATAGCTGCCATACAAACGATCGAACGGCTTAAAGGCAACTGGTCTGCAAGGGTTTTCTAAGCTTCGGGTACCGAAGCCTTCCTTTCTTGTCTTTTTTAGACTCTGTACCCAAAGGGTAAAGGGTATATTAAGCTTGTGCAAATGTATGTAACAGGCAGAATGAGGCGTGGCAGACCCCACAAAGTATATACATTCTTGATCAGCATGACGAGCTGAGTCGATATAGCCATGTCCGTCTGTCCGTCCGGATGAACACACGGATCTCAGCAATTGTAAGAGCTAGAAGAACCGTATTACCAGTGTAGATTCTTCTAATACTGAGTAAATTAGAGTTTATTTTTTTAAGTCGGTGCCACGTCCACCGCCCCCACAATTTGTATTTGAATTTTTGCACTGCCCTGCACTGCACATTTTTCAAGCTAAATTTTTTTTAAAAATACCCATGCAATTGGAGCATAGATTTCTACCGATCCTGAAAATTGCATCAAGATTGGTTAATTAAAAAGCGCACAATAAATACCTAAAGTTTTAAAGTTAAAACGGTAAATCGCTTGCGTTCGGTGGTTGATTTTTCTCGGAAGTGCCGTTGCAGCTGCTGCGTTGCCACTACCTTCATATACATACATACGAATGTGTATGTATGTATGAATGTGCGTCTTCAATATATTTATACTGTATTAGCTGTCGGTTCAAAAAGTTTGGGCTTGTCGATTGGCTACGACGTTCGACTTAAAACGCGAAGATCTTGGGTTCAAATCCCAGACCGGACTCGGTGTGAATATATATAATTATATATATATATTTTTTTTTTCTTGCTTATAACCAAATTTGTACAGGGTCTGTAACAGTCGGGAAACTCGACTGTAACGTTCTTACTTGTTTTAGTTTGGAGGAATTACAAAATTATGCTTTTGATGCTGTTACCTGTTTTGCTAGAAATGCGATTTGCGGGAGATTAAAAGTTGTAAAGAGTAAATGCAATTTTGGTTTTAACGTTGACATTAATGTGGCAACATTGCTGCTGTTGTTGTTGCTGCTGCTTTTGTTCCTGTTGAACTGCCCAACTATTTGCAACGGAAAACTATGGAGCAAAAAAGGAAACAAAAACAAAAGAAAGCCCACAACTGTGGGCGAAAATGTGGAAAATATATGGGGGGAAAATGTGCATTGGGCGTGGGAAGGCGGAAAATATGGCGGAAGGTCACCATTTCATATGCAATTCCGGTGTGTTGATTGGAATTTCTGTGTTCGGGCGAAATGTAATTTGTTTTGATATTTCTATTTGACGGATTTCTGGCAATGGAAAACTGCTTATGACACCTGGTCCTGGTCCTGGTCCTGCTCCTGCACCCTCAAAGAGAGAATCCGCTTTTTAAAATCAAAGAAACCCAAGAGCGTTGAAGTTCAGATTCAAGTTTTGACTTTGTTAACTTGGCTTAATAGTTGTTATTTATGTACAAAGATATCAAAGTGATAGGCAAATTATTACCTCTAAAATCAAGATGTGGATTATAAAAACACACCCGTTGCTCCTCTGCCAAATCAGGGATTTTAAATTAAAGTTTTATGCCTCGTCTTAAGTTACCTCTATATATTTAAATAACCTGGGTTCTATATCCTATAGAATTCTTTGGGGGGCTAAATTAACTGATTAATTAAGGAAAGTCACCACAAAAAGTTAAAATATTACAAATGAGTATTAGAATATATTTATGTACCATTATATTTCAAACTATTTGTTTGTTTGTATGTTCCCCTAATTTCTGTTGAATATAGTTTTTATTAGAATTTGTTAATCTATTTTTTTTGTTGCGTTCAAATTTTCAGATTGGGTCAACGTGATTCGGGAAAATGGGAATATCAGCTTTCAGCAGTTTGTGGATGGGCAGGGGCGTAGGTGAAGGGATGTGGCCATTGTCGTTCATTGGGATTATATTGTGCACATGGCATCTACGGCTAATGATGCCACCATGTGGCCTCCATTTTCCTCAGACCAACCCTGAGCCACAGGTCACAGGTGTCAAAGGCCTCAATCTAATTTTCCTCTAGTTGAAGAATGGATTTGCCGCTCTCTTGCGAACCCCAAAGATATACTTTCCTCTAGTTTGAGTTCCTGAAATATTAGATATTCAGTAATGTAGTTCTTTCTTAGTGGTGGACATACTCCATAAAAGAACCTTAAGCAGAAATAATCCCTAAAGAGCTTTTCCACTATTTCTTTAGTATAGACAAATTATTAGCTCTAAATCTCTGAATGGTAATTTTGGCTTATTTATTTTTATCGTACTCGTAGCGAATTTTTGTCGTGACCCAAAGCCTCAATATTGGCCAAAACCAAACGGCGTCAGTTCCACTGTCTGCGTCTAGTATAGCTCTTCGTCTCTCTCTTATATTGTGCTGCTGTCTCTCTCTCTCTCTCTTTACCCCCGTGTCCTTAGCCAGGGACATTAATTTAATCGGCATGTCATTTGATGTTCAAAGTTTTACACCTTTGCGACAGGAGGCAGTATAAGCATAAAATGCCTCTTGGCAGTGCTCACAGTTTTCCCATTTTCCCTCTAAATTTTCCGCCCACTTCCCCACTTATTTTTCCCCAGAGTTGTTCGTATTTGATGCTGAGGCGCTCTGGAATTAGTTTCCCGTATTTATATCACAATGAGTTTAGTTTCTCGCATTTACCAACTTGGCTCTTACAAAATCCAAATCAGGGGAATTACAGAAACAATTACCACTATAATTATAAGAAATTTATTTATTTATAAACTTTGCGCCAATCAAACATTCTGCAATCATAATTGATGGCGTATGTGTGGAAAACCTGATACTCTGCGGGAAATCGCAAATCGAAACGGAAAATGAGATGGACTGCGGAAAAGCAGCACTCATAAACTGGTAAATGATTAATGGCCTTGTTTTAAATCAAGTCAAATGCGGTACAAAAATGTTGACAGTTTTTCAGACCAAATACAAAATAATTAAAATAGGCGAGATATATAATTAGGAAAACCATGTAAACTAAAATATAATATGTTCTTTGAGCCTATCAATTAGTACTTATACATAAAAATTCATAGAATGTGTATTAGTATTTTAGTATGTATTTTTAAGTTTGTTTTTCCAAATGCAAGTTTGTGTTCTGTTTTTTCGGAAATAACTTCGAAATTTAACGATCGTTGGTTATATATATAATTATCCTTATAATTCGCCTTTTTCTGCCCTGCAAAGTTAATCACAATTAAGCAGCGAGTTTCAAATTATTCTTCTTTTTGTTTACGATTTTCGGCATACAATTGCAGGATTTTCCTTTTGGCTTATCGCATTCTCATTCTTGTTCTTCGGGCCAAGCAAATTATCGTTAAGAATTTTCCATTGCCTTTGTTTGGTCGTTGCATGGTTTTTTTTATGACTTTTATTACCCAAAAGCACATGCTTGTTTTTTTTTGACAATGTTTTTTCCCTGGCAGTGTTTGTTATTTATTTGTTGTTCGCAGCTTGTTGTTTATGTTGCCGTCGCTTATGTTTTTATTGACAGTTATGACAGTTGAGCTTATTGTCGCTGCCTTTCGCTTTTCCGGCTTCGGTTTTAAGGGGAGAGAAGGGAAATCATCTTGAGGGGAAACGGGGGAAACAGATGAAAATGCTTTCGATTTTATTTTGGATTTTGATGATTTTTATGCCAGAGTCCAGCATGCAACTTGCAAATGTATTTTGTATGTTTTTTTGTATCCCATTCTCACAATATGTATTGAATATTAAATAATTTTATATTTTATTTTTGCAAAATAAACAAAATTAAAATAAAATAAAATGTATCTAAGATAAGTAATTCAAAAGCTATACTCTTGGAGCTCTCCTATGTGATGAACATTTTGCAAATCGTTTCTGTGTCGTATCTGTTGCGTAGGAACAATCTTGGAGAATGTCATTTGTGCAGCTCATTAGAATACAGGAAGATGGCCCTATGCGGACGGAAAGAGAGGAGGGGCATGGTGCAGGGGGCAGGGTTCAGGGGTGCAACCGCAAAAGGCCATCAACAAATGCAAATGAAATGGCTTGGCAATTTCCATCCCACGGGTGCTAAAGTGGGCGTGGCTGGTAGATACTGAATTCAATTAGGCGGCAAATTCATAATGTACAATCTGCAGCTCGTATGCATGCACATACAGATGCCATGAAAAAGAGGGAAATAAATATAAACGAAGGGAAATTGGAAAAGTTTCCCTTGCTGAGAATTGCCTAAAAATGTTTTTCATGTTTTTGGTCATGCCTTTCGAATGACTTGCACTTGCCACTCGGACAACACGCGTCCTTCCATGAATAACTATATATATATATATAAATATA
>JAJJHY010000327.1:46192-71146 GCA_021224005.1 Drosophila setifemur
TGTTTAATATATTTTAATAATAGTACAATGAATACCTATTTTCATAGCTTCAGAAATTCTTTGATTTTTAATAAATGCAATGAAGTTACTATAGAAATTAATATGAAATAAAAACATAATTGATTATATATATAATATATAGTCGTATAAATGCAATGACTTGGCTTCACATAATACACATTCCTAGGGTATACACAAAATGAATTATAATTAATTGTAGTAATATATGAAATTATGAATAAATGTGAATTAAAAAATTTTACTATTTATGTATTTTTATAGCTTATATTAAATAATAACTTTAAGTAAAATAGTAAATAGTAAGGAATGTATACCAAGAAATATTAAATAAAAATAGTTTCATAGCTCAAAATCTGTGCAAAGTCATCGACCGTAACCCACTAACTATTAATTTGGCCAATTTGTCTTACCAATTTTTGAACGAGTGCTTAGAGGGACACTAAAGTTTTTATGCGTATCACCCCGATTTCCCCCGATTTCCCCTGCCATTCTGGCTTTATTAAAATTGCCGGGGCTTTGTTTGCTCACTTTGAAGCTGCTCTCAATGATATCGCCATCCATGGACCCAACCACTTCGCCCATTTCAACCTTTTGGCACATCGTTTGGGGCGGGACTCAATATATATATTTAACAAAATATTTGAGCATCTCGAAAATGGGACAAAATGCAATTGGCACTACAAATTTTTGAGTCCATAAGGGAAAGAGCCAAGTTCGGCAGACATAAATGATTTTAAGGTGTATTGATTTTAAAGTTGAAAACTAAACACGAAAGGGAAATGTTTTCTTTTCGGTATAAATGTAATTACTCCTTAATTTCTTAATTAACTTTTTAATATTCAAGCCCAAGATAAAATTGCAAAATATGTATTTTCAGGTGTGTTATTTATTTTGTGGGTTTTGGGCATTGGGTGGATTCGGTGGATTCAGGGACCCCTTTCCAATTGCCACCCGCCACATCCCGCTCCACCCCCTTTTCATTTCGATTCGCCTTTTCCGCTCCAAGTGGCACTCGAGCCACTCAATTGGGTGAAAGTTGTAGAGGGGCTATGGACATGGTTCGGGATGTGCGATGGGATCTGCGAATGGGATGTGTGAATAAATGAGTTGGACCACAGTCCACAGTTCCCATTTGCACCAAACGAAAATATTATCTATAGACTTTCAGAATATATAGGTCAAATTGTAATGAAAAAAAACATTTAATAGTGTTGTGGGAATTTATTCATTATAAAATATATTTAAATAGAAGATACCACAATAAATACGAAGCTAAATTGATCTTTTTACCATTTGCTATACCTTTAGTCAACTAATTTAGTACAAATTGTGAGCTACTGATTTATTTAAGTTCAACTTTCCTATACTTTTTCGATGATTATACTCAAATATTTTTGGTCAAGGCCTTTTGTAGTTGTGTAGCATTCTATTCCCTCTTTGGCCCACAAAAAAAATCATTGATGGAAGTGCGAAAATCCGGGCCAAAGGCAAATGAGCAGCCATAGAGGTACAGGCTGGGCTTCTCCAATTGAATATGAATTGACTCTCGGATTAATATGGCTGGAAGCCTCTCCATTTAATTTGTCGCAACAAGCCGAACTAAAAATGAAATGTTAATTGCTCCGAAAAAAGGACAATCACTCCATTCTAGTTATACTCCGGTTCCACTTTTATGGCCTTCGATATGGGAGTATAACCATAAAATACAAATATCAGAGACCGAGGACCGAAAACCCGGCGGATAGAAACAAAATAGAAACCCAGAGGCGGTGGCTGCTGTGGAGGGGGGGTCTAATATGTGGAGAGCATACATATGTGCCGCTAATGTGGGGATAAGAAGAGTCAACAAATAAGTCCTTGGAGTCGACTTGTCGGATGACCTCCGAGCGATAAACTCAATTTTAATGGGTATCGGAAATTGAGCAAACAACGGAATGTGAATGTGAATGTGAGCAAATGCAAACACCTTTTCTTACCCCTTTTTTTGTATTTCGAAGTTCTTTAACTATTAAATGGGGAGACATCATTTTCACTCTTCTACAAAAAGTATTATTAGAATACTAAAAAAGTGAGTGTACCATTCCATAAAATATTTTGGCTGGCAGAAAGACAAAAGCAGAAAACACTTAAAATTAGAAAATATATTGCCATTGGAGGGAGCACAGCTCCCAATCTGGCGATGGAGGAAATGTGCGAAACAATTGCAATTGGGGAGAGTCCATAAACAAAAGAAGATCTGGCTTTCTGGGGGCTAAAAAAAAGCAACTGGGAAAAACAGGGAATACAGGGAATATTTTTGGCACTCACAAAAATACACAGAGCAAGACTTCTATATATGCGCTCATTAAAATCATTGAGTTGAATGAACTAGAACATTTTGTTGCCTCTAATGGATATATATGTTCCGATGTTGTGCTTTTCGTTTTTCCAGGGGAAGTCCTTGACTTTGGCCAGCTTCAATTGATTAGCCAGTTTGATGACTTGATTGATGAATAGGCCACGTGTCACTACCAAAAATATCAATTTATTATATATAACATATATATAGTAGAGTTTTCCTAGCTTCACAACTTCTTTGTCGTTTTTTTATTTTTCTTTCCCTTAAGTAAAAGTAATTTTACGGTTTTATTATGGTACAAATTTGATTTAAAATATAACATGCATTTTCATTTTAAGTTTAAATATTCCGCATATGGTCTTTTTGATTGTTTTTTTTTTAACAAATTAATTCAAATTAGTTCAACATATCATGTGATAAACGAAGTAATTTAAGCCTGTGAAAATGAATCAATAAAAAAAATGTAGTACGTTACATATTTTTGTACTTTAAATCTAAAAAACACGTAGTTATTTTTTTGACGGACTCAACATTTTGTTTTTTTCAGCAAATTAATTGGTTAATTGGTTTGATGAATTGTGTAATTTAATAACAAGCAAAAACTAGCAAAAAAAAACTCTGTAGTTGAATTGAATCATTCATTATATAAAAAAAATAATGCATCCAAATTATATTTCTTTAGAATTCTTAACTAGATTTTTTTTCTACCCTTAGCACATAAATATATGATAAAATTTAGCAATGTAACAATCTTTAAAATAGTTTCTCCCCCTCAAAGTATTTCACCCGATACTCTCACAATGAAAGATATATTTTATTCCCTGTTATTTGTATCCTGTTTTTAAAGGTATAACAAGGTGAAGAAAGCGTCTCCGACCCTATAAAATATATATATATATATACGTTTCGACTAATATCAAACCCAGATCAAGTCTTTTTCAATATCTGAATTTATTAATCCTTGATTTGGCAACGAAGTAACAGGTATGCATTGTCCGGGTCTCTGTGTTTTTTTTTTAATCCCAGTGTCTTTAAAAACGGTTGATTGATATCGCGAATGATTTATATAGTTTTCCACCGTCGACCGCCCTTGACCCCCTCTCTGAGACCTCCTCATTAACATTACGGGTGGCGGCGGAGTACTCGGAAAATGGAGACCTTACGGCTGCTCAAGCAGCCAACGGAAGGAGTGAAGGACAGGCGAGGAGGGACCTTAACCAGGCTGTGAACTACAGGGGCGTTGGCCAAGAGGGGGTGGGCTCAGTCACAAAGATAAACAGGCAACAAATTAAAATGAATTAAAACTGTGTAAATTTGTGAGCTAACTTCTCTCAAGAGTTAAGCGGTGTCGATGGAGGGGGGGCAAGGGTCAGGTGCGGCGTTGGAAGAGGGATCGGGATATATACATATATATATATGAATATATTCTGGGTAGCCATGCTATGGCTAACTTAAATTAATAAGCCAGCCACGGACATGGACCGAAGCCAAGTCCAGAAGATGGCGACAACTTCGGAGCTAATGCCAATAAATGTGAGCTGACCCCCCCTCCCTTTGTTTGCCTTCCCCTCCCATGTTTTGTTTTGTTATATTTTAATCCGATGATTTATAAACGCTTCGTGTTCTTTTTTTCAGTTCGCCCAAGGAACAAAATTCAATCATGGGCAAATGCTGTTCCCTTTTTTAGTCACACTTGCGAACAACACAAACCTTTATTAAAGTTTACAATTGTATTTAGGCTTATAATATATATTTATTTAATTTTAACCAAACTTTTTTTAGGCTAAGCCCACTTATTTGTAAACACAATATCTTGTAAATTCAAGAAGTTTTGTTTTGTCTTGTAAGAGATTTCTGAGAACTTTTAATAATTAGCAAATGCAAAAAAAAATTTGCAAAGTTCTGCCATTTTTGATAAAGCATCTCCTTTTTTTCCTACGGAAATAGTTTTTTATATATTATATAATTACACTTTATATTGAATAGTTTTTTGGAAATTCATATTGTATTAATTTATTGTGGAAATAATATATTTTTAGCAGTAGTAATTTGGCTTATAGGCTTTTCAAATTGATACAAACAATTGATTGATTGATAGAATTCAATTTCCTTATGCGTTCAAAAAAGGTGAGCCAATTGTTCCAGTGCACATCAGCCTTTGTTTTTTCGTTGGCAACCGCCGTCAGCGGCAGTTAAACAATTGAAGCCATATTTAGTTAACATTTTGACTAATGTCCCGAAACTCCACTCAACCAACTTGGCCAACTGACTGATGGGGCCGATTTGGGCCTTTTGATCGATGAGTGGCCAGAAAAACGCAAAAGAAAAACAAATTAACAGAAAAACACGAAAGTGGGCTTATGCCCATTAACAAAAATTTCAATACAAAAAATTTATTCTTTTGGTTGCATTGTATTGAAAAAATAGACTTGGTAAATTAATGTTATCTGAGAGATTAAATTTGATTTATATGCGTATTTAATTTCAACATGTAAGCCTATAAAAATTAAGTACAGTTTTTAAATTAAAGACAATTTAATGTTCGATATTTAAGCGCAACACAATAAACTATCAATTAATTTTTCTCTTATTTCTGGCGTAATTATTTGCATGTTTCGAAATTAATTTTAGCAAATGAATTTTCCAGCATTAGTAATAATTTTGTTTATTACATTTTCAAGTTTGAATTAAATTATTATAAATACTACAAAACAAATTCACTAATACACATTTAATACTTGTTTAATATTTCCTTTGCAAAAATTTTTAAGATTATTTTTAATGTAATCCGAGGGACATCACTAGATTGGACATCCAATTGAGCAGCCAATTTGTCCTTTGATGGTTCCGTCCCTTCTCACTCTCGCATAGAGATTCCAATTAAATTCTTTCGTTAATGAAGAGAGAGCACGCGCAGCATTTAATGCATACAATCAAAAAACGGATCGAATCGGGTTCGGAAAAATACGGAAAAAGGGAAATCGAAACTTGAAGTGCAACACATTCACATAGATGCAATCGGGTTTTCCCTTTCCCTGAAATTAAAACTCATATGCAGATGCATAACAAATACAAACAAACTAAAGCCACTTTAATGGGGATTTCCAAAAATAGGAAATTAAAAAAAAGAGTGCAGAAGTAGCTCTAAACATATCCAAATTTACCTATAATATCCTCTGGCAACTAGAACTTAAAGTAATAAAAACACCTTTAAACATATATATAAAAAAAAATAGCCTTCCAATATTGAGAAAAATATCGTTCTGGTGAAGTATTTCTTAATTCAATAGCGTTAATGGGAATTGTAAAACTCGCACCTTACTTAATTTCACATTCACAACAATTAATTAAATAACCTTTGCCGTAAGATTGTATTTATACATTAAAAATGCATTATATTCCATTTTATATTTAAATTAGGTAAGAGAATATTTTTTTTTAAATTTAATGAAATGCATTAACTTACATTTTATATATAAACTTATTGTTTGGAATCGATCAGCATTACACAAATTGAACGCAACGCATTTCTTTGCACTTTTTTCATTGTAAGTGGCTTCGATTTGATCAGCTTTTAGTAACATTGCCGTTGATTTCCCCAGAAAAGAACACCAAGAAAAACCGCAGTGAACGTTCATTGAAGACGAAAAGTTTTTAACATTTCGCACCAGCATGCACTCTTTGCTGGTAAAAAAGATACTTTGCCGGACTCCGGTGAAGTATCTGCAGGATGCTGCTCTCGATATAGTTGTCAGTCGTGAAGTGAGTTTAAGTGACAGCTGTCTGCGACGGGCAGGTGCCTTCCCCCCTCCCCCACCCCACTGTACATTACTGAGAGAAATCCTCAGCACACTTAAAAAAAAATTTAGCTTTCTTAATCTTACATTGCAGCAACAAAAGGAACCTTTTTTAATTAAAATATAGGTATAACTGCTTCCTTTTCTCTTTGTTACCTTTCGATATTCCCTTTATATGCATAATAAACCTGAATTGATTTGACAAAATTAAAAAATTATTTTATTAAAAACATTGAAATAAAAATAGCCTTACTTTTCTTTAGAAATAAATCTTATCTATTGCATAATTTCATATGTGTTAATAATTGCACCTAAAAACTTTAAAATATGTTTTTCATACATAGTTTAAAACTAGAAACTAAACGCTTACTTTTTCGCGCAGTGTGCCGCGAAAGTCATCTATTCTCTTTCATTTTCACCGTTGACGCTGCGCGTGTGCAAGTCAAATTATGTGGAAATGAACTATGACCCCCCTCCCTCTCCCCCTCCACCACCCACATTTTCCGGGGCAAAGCCAAAAGCCACCGAAAATACCCGGAAAAACGTTTACGACAGAAAAAGCCAAGCAAAGTAGAGCAAAGCCATCACAGCGGGCGTTGGCAGCGATGAACAGGATGAACGAAGCTTTGCATTACAGTGGGGCAAAACATACATTTTGGCGTTAAAAAAAAAACACAAGGCCTCATTTCTTTAACTTGTTATTTAGCTTCAAAGCTTGGAATGGTATTTAAAGGTAGTTGGTTAAGTGATGGAGATCGTCAGTAACTTTCAATTTATACTCTACAAAAAAGTAATAATCAATTATATTCCTAGACTATTGACCACTTCTTAAAAAAAAACCTAGAAGTTTTATTTAGTTTTAGTCTGAATTAAAATTTCTAACGTGAAATTGATTGAAATGTAAGTCTTAGAAAAATTAATCTGGAACAGATTCTATGAAAAATCTACTAAAGTTTTATTTAGTTTATATTTTCGGAGAAATTATGAATTAAAATCCTATAAATATTACACGAAAATGTCAGTCTTAAATTTAATCTATTTAATGATGGCCTTTTTTAATTCAAAAACTAAAATAAAACCTAAGACCGAAACTTTCGGAAGACTCACACACAGCTAATCCTGAAGGGACCAGTTACCATACATTAAGATACATCTAAAAATCTGTTTGTTAACCAATATATTAAAAAAAAAACAAATTTCTGATAATATTGATAAAGCTGGGAAACTTTTGCACAAAAATTCGCTCAACATCGCTGATTATAAAAACCACTGTAGCACCTTTTTCTGGCTGTAACAACGAAAACATTGCGATGAGGCCAACTCCAGACTATTATTAATACTTTGGCCAACTCCAGCCGCTCAATTTGTAAGCGGCTTTCGGTTTCCTTTCTTCGTTCATGTTTATTGTTTATTCAGTGCCCGTTCGCTACATTTTGGTTTTGGTTTCATTTCCATTCACATGATGCGCATACGCCGCGTGGCCCACGTGATTTATGCTGGCAATTATCAGCTCTGCTTTGTGCACGGAGTTATTGATATGCTCTAAAATGTGATATCTAATTAAGTAGAAAAATAATATAAAATAAAAGAAAACGAAACGAAACATTGCTCTTTCATAAAAAAGGCAGCAAAAAACTTTCGCTACATTTGCCACACAAAAAGTTGAACATTTCGAACTGGGGAAAAACTTGTGTGGCAAAAAGGGGTGGTGGTGAGGGTGAGGGGGGGTGCATACAAATATTCGACTGGGGGGATCTGAGAAAAGCAAGTTTCAGTTGCTTCAAATCTGCACGTAAAATGTATAAAGAACAGCGTCAACAGTCGAGCAAAGTTTTCCATATCAAAGTTTGTTGCTGCAGTTTAGGTTGCATTTTTCAATCCCTTCTCATTTTTTTCTGTTAATTTTTTTTATAGAAAAAAACATTGAATAAGTTAGTTAAAAAAGATTTGTGTTGGATTAGACAAAGATACTCAAGAAAAGCTAAGTACACACAAGCTTTCAACGCAAAATGTCAATAAAACAATTTACACCTGACGGCGCAGCTGGTGGGGAGGAGGGGTTGGGGAGCAAAGGGAGGTGGCAAAGGGTGGCAAAGGGTTTTCCGGAAAGGGGCTGCACAAGTTATATTTGCTCTCGCATTTTTTGCTCCGTTTGAAGTCACATTGAAAGCGAACCGCAGGTTTATAAAAATCAAACGGAGGAGGAAAGAAGGTTTCAGACCCCTTTGACCCCCCTTGCCCAAACCCATCGCAGAGTGCAAACTTCTCACGCTTGAAGGCGATTTGTGAGTGGCGTTTCAGTCTGTTGTGGCTTTTCTAACAAGCAACAAGGTGTTACACATGTCACAATGTTCCGCACAATCGAGGTCAGCAAAATAGTGGATTTCGTATTAATAATTAACCAGGCTCAGTGTGGCTGAGAACTCAATAATATGTGGAAACATTTTAAAAGGGTTTTGAAAGTGTGAGATGGTAAAAGATTGTTTTGGGAATTTAATCACAAATTTAATTCAAAGTCATTGTTCAATTTGAATGAGGCATTCACAGGAAATATAATAGTAATATTTTCTATTCGAAATAAATTAAATCATATCTCCACATATATTCAATATTAATATTTTGTTAACTAACTTTTAATGTTTAACAAACTTATTATGTTGCTCCTTTACAAAGCCTTTAAAAAAATATACCATTAGAGATATTTAAAAATAATAATTACGTTTACTTCTTTACTATTTCTTTATTTCTTTTCAGATTACATAACAAATTTTATATTGGCTTTAAAAAAATTATTTTTTTCCCCGGTACATTTACAATACGTGATCTCTATTTCCAAATATAGTCCAAATAATTTCCTAGTACTTTAAGTATGTAATACATTCAACAATTTATAGAGTTTGATTTAACTAATTTGAAAAACATTTGAACTAAAACATCTTTAACATTTTATTAATTGCAAAATTAATTGAAATTTCATTCTTCATTAATCATTAATAGAATAACATTGTTTTTCATTGATTAAATATTTAAATGAATGGTGTGCAATGTAGGGACAATTAAATTATGTTTCGTTCTCATTGACTTCACCTCGACTGTACCTGCGTGTGTGTGTGTGTGTGTTGGTTCCTGTCTATATTTAATGGCAGCTTGCTTCTGTGTCATTTAAATATCTTTCTCCTCGCCTCCGCCTCCTCGCAGACCCCTTCTGCCCACTTATCCTCAGGACAACCGAAACTTGTTTCATTTTCCACATACTTGGATGCATGTTACACGGCCGCGAGTGTGTGGGTGAGTATTTGTGTGTGTGTCTGTGCGATTCGTATCTGGTTTCACGGCGCACGGAGCATGAAAAGACCCTTGCCGTCGCTGCCACCATCAGTGTTATCAATCCATCCATCCCGAGCGCTTTTCCCTTCATCTGCCACCAAAGAAGACTCCTCCCCTAAAAAAAAGCTGAACCCGAAAAATGTTTAGTTGTCAACAGTTTCGGCTTGGCTTTGTCTCTGCCGGATTGTTGTTGTTGTTCTGTTTGGTGTGCGGGGGAATTAAAGTGTATTCCAAATATTTGTTTCCAAAAATATTGCATTTTGTCTGGAGCGAACAAAAAAAATTGGAACGATCAGGTGCCAACGCCCATCGGCACGTAGCTCAATCAATGCGCCTGGCAGTCGGTAACCAAAACGCAAATCCCCTCCTCTCATCCACCCCTCCCTCCCCTCCTCCGGAGCTATTAAATATTCCCCTTGCCGGCAGAACGAAGTTGGAAAAGTTACCCCCCTGGAAATAACAGAAGAAAAATAAACTGGGCAGGGAAAATAACCGGTATTGAAATGGAAACATTTTTTATGCAGGCTGAACTTTCTCGATTAGTTATTACGATTTTTGGAATAAATAGGAAACATATTTCAATATGAGTTTCAGTAGAAATCGATCTTTATATTGTAGTACACTAAGGGACTTTGAACTCAAGAGTGCTTCCTTTACTTTCTTAAATTTTTCAATTTATTTTAATTGATAAGTATGACATTTTTTTTTTATTAAATGCTTTCTTCAAAGACTTTTAATTTGCTAATTTTAAACAAACAAAAAAGAATTTTCATACTGATTCTCATTTTCACACCAAAATAATGTTAAAGAATATGGAAAAAATGTAGAAGATGTTAGAATACCCTTGCGGTTGTATTATATTCTATAATATATGCTTACGAGTTAGGTTTTTTCAAATCTGGCATCTCTTAAGTCTAGCGTACATATTAGAACCTAAATCGATTTCCGATCGGGCTAGATGGTATATGGTTATATGTTTTGGGGGCGGGTTAAGAGTTAATTTAAATTTTCCTGCTTATTTTTAAATGCTCAATATACGATGTGTCGTTATAGCTAAAAACTAAACAAAAACGTGATAAAAGAAGCGTCTTAGAGCCTAACTGAAGCGTAACATTTTTCAGCTCGTGGTGAATTTGGCTAAATTGTGAGGTTCAGGTCCAGGTCCAACTCCAGGTTGCTCTGGAATAGCTCCTGGTTGCTCAACAACGGCACCTTGGCCACCTCGTAGAATATCTTAAGCGAGTACTTGTTCCGTATCGTCTTCATGGTGGCCCGCGACTTGCGATGCAGTCCCGCATTCAGCACCGGCACAATCTCACCAAACTCGGCCAGCTCAAGGCCGGTGTAGTAGGCCAAAGTCGAGCTCCAGGTCTGCTTGTCCAGCTGCCCGTGTCCGCCGTGCATGCGCAGTGCCATAAAGAGAGCGGCCGATGCAATTTTCGAGTCGCTAAAAGCAATGGTGGCGTAGTCCATCAAAGACAGCTCCAGAATGTATCGCGCCAAAGTCAGTGTTGGCATCGGCACCTTGGCGCAGCGGGCATAGCGGCGCAGAAAGCGGTACGAGAGCGGAATGCCCAGGTCGAAGTTGATGGTGCGCAGAGCCTCCCGCTCCATGGCCACCAGCTCGTCGCGGTTGTAAGCCCCGTCACAGATGGACAGGAAGTCCTTGATCAGCGGCGGCTGGCGCTCGTCGTACTTGCAGGCGATGAAGATGGCTGCGTCGCCCAAAAGCTGCAGCTTTTCCATGCTGATCACCTCGCGGCAGAGGTACAAGTCCACAATCTTAACAGCCAGGTAGAGGGTCTCGTGATTTAACTCGAACGTCTCCTGCACCTGCACCATCCAGTCGATCAGCAAGGCACGCATCCAGGTGGTCAGGTGGATCTGACGGGGCATGTAGTCAGCAATGGGGAACTCCGGCTCGCGGGATTTCAGATAATTAAAAATGTCAATGGCGTAGTGCGAGACCTGGAAGTGGTCGTCCCAGTTCTTTCGGTCGAAGTCCTCCACATCTAGAGGCACCGGCTTGATGGCCACCACCTGGCTGGAGTCGGCCGCAGGCAGTACAAGTTGCGGCGGCTGCTGCTCAGTCTTTTGCTGTAACTTGGCGGAACGCCGGCGGGCAGCCTCAAAGTTGCCCGAGCGGCGCATGGAATCGCAGCTGGACACATCCTCCAGGGCGGACATGTACAGGCTGTCCTCAGTCTTGTTGAAGTCGTTGGAGATGCGGCGCACCGGCTTGGGCACGGCCATCTGGGGAGCGGCAAGGCTCTGCATCGGTATCGGCGCATGGCGCATGGAATCGCAGATGGACACATCCTCCAGGGCGGACATGTACAGGCTGTCCTCAGTCTTGTTGAAGTCGTTGGAGATGCGGCGCACCGGCTTGGGCACGGCCATCTGGGGAGCGGCCAGGCTCTGCATCGGCATCGGCGGCATCAAAACGGGCATCTGTAAGGGCATATCACCCAGAGCGTTCTTCTTCGGGGGCACCGCCTTGGGACGCGGCCTGGGCCTTGCCATGGCCTCCTCAATCTTGTCCAGCACCCTGTGACAGATCTCCACCGTATCGTCAGTCTTGCTGGAGGCGCGCGTCACCATCTTAGCGTTAGTTGGGGCGGTAGCGGCGGCAAAGACGTTTATGGTCAGATTTTCCTGGTTCTTAGCATCCAGCAGGGCCTCCTGCTGCTGGCCGGCGGCATGCAGTGTCATGATCTTCACATTGTTGGTGAGGTTGCCCAGGGCCGAGCGCTTGATCTTGTCGTTCTTGATGGGGCTGTGGTCGGCCTTGCGTTTGCCGCGCGTCGTCTGAAAGTTCTCCGCGTTGGGGTCAATGTTGGCATTGTTGCCAGCGGTCCGGCGGGTGAGGCCCTTCCTGGTGCCCAGGAGGGGATTGGCCGCCTGCTGATTCTGGACGACGGACGCGCGGGTTGTTGCCTTTGTGGGCGCCATTTTGTAATGCTTGTGTGTGTGAGTATGCGCGCGTGCGTTATCGTGCTTGACGCTGCAGTTGCTGTTGTTATTGTGAGTGTCTCTAGTCTCCAGCCGTTTTCCTGCTTTTTTTGGAGTCGTCTCTGATCCTAATCCCTTGCTATGTGGTTTCTACGGATCACGATTTGTGAGGAGAGCAGCGCCAAATAAAACAAGAACACGGACGGAGTCTAATTTTCTACTTCAATTCGTCCACCAAAGCGCACAGTCTCGTCCGTTCGACGCAACTTTTTTTGTTCGATGCGAACAAAAAATCGATGTATCGATTTATCGAATATCGATGTATTCGATATGCGAATGAAAATATATTTCTAATTAATGGCCAGTAACATTAATATTACTTATTCAATTTAAAGGTTATTAAATTTAAAAAAAAAAGTGTATAAAGATAAGCTTTAATCATTATAAATAAATCTACAGCTGAAAGCTAACAATTGGAAAAATCAATGGAAATTGAATTGCTGAAAATAGTGGCCCAAAAGTTAAAGATTTAAAGTGTTTTCGGTGTTGGCTGTAATCAAATTTGGATCAGTAAACTTAATTTAGTCTTTAATTTAGTTGGAAAAGTCGGACTTGTTGGCATATTTGTTGAGTGTGTCCCGGAGACAGGAATTCCGAGGAGGTGAACTTGGGTAGCCAAAGATTGCAGGAAAATGGCTGTCCGTGGTCGGAAGAGGAGAGGGGCTCAGGAGCAGGGCCAGGAGCGGGAAGTCCTGGGAGTCCTGGGTACATATACGACATTATATAAGACTAACAAGATTCAAGTCCACAATTGAGCAACTAAAGCGTTAACAAATAATAATGACAGCTCCGGCCAAAAAGCAACGCAACGTTTAAACGTGAAAACTTTTCAACTACAAATATTTTTGGGTGGCAGATAAAATCTTAAGAAAAGTATTTAAATAAAACTGCATCTGTAGGGCACAAATTTGTTAAGTCCTTTATTTTTTGAGAGGCAAAAATAAAAGACTGAACAAAATATTCAGGGTCTTTTTCAAAAGGAAGTTAGTGGCAGTAAAAGAAACAAATATGAAATGCGGAGAAAGCTAATATGAATCTTCCCATTTCTAATTCGATTATTTAATTTTGTATACCATTGCAGAGGGTATTATAACTTTGACCAGAAGTTTGTAACGCAGTGAAGGAGACGTCTCCGACCCTATAAAGTATATGTATTCTTGATCAGCATCACCAGCCGAGTCGAAGAGTCGGTGCCCAATTCAGCTAAACAATTGAGTAACAAACTTCAGGCCATAACTGCAAAATACCATTTGCACGGGTATAAAAAGTAGATGTATATATAAAGTTTATGTTTTTTTTTTATGGTAGTAATATTAAAGGACCATAAATCAGCATTTTTAAACAACCTAAAAAAAATCCCAAAATAATTAAATCTCTTTAATTGGGAATGTTATTTATTCCCTAACCGATTGTTTTTAAATTTGTATCATTCAAAATCAATTTAAAGATACCTTAATTATTTTTTTGCGGAAATGTTTTTTCATTCTTCTGTTGATTAAGATAGATTTTGTGAACGATTCCCGTTTCTTTTTGTGTTTTGGCCGAGTTAAAATGAAATTATCTCTTTATTTCAATTGGCCTCCCTTTTTTGGTTGGCCCGTAGTTTGGCGGCTCCTTTCATCCGCCTTTTTTTGGCACTCTTCGCGTTTGGGTTTTTCAAGTGGGAAAATTGCGGGCAGAAATGGCAATTGCAGGGGCGGTGGGCTGAGGGTTGGGGGGTAGGCTGTTTGATGAGTGGAAGGGGATTAACTTTTGCCTGCCGCAAAACCGGAAAAACCTCAATTATCAACTTACAGCAGACAAAAAGCGCTTAATTAAGTGAAGCGTGGAACGTGCCCCGCCACATTTGGTGCCCCCCAGCCGCCACCCATGAATCTCTCCCCCTTCGCAACCCCCGCCCATGTAATCTTAGACGTGTGTCGTTGTCAAAAGTTTTCCGATTCTGTTTCTGCTGTTTTTCGCTGAGTCACCGAGGGAAAATGGCAACGTAATCTATGCACTGGCCATGGGTGTAGTGGGGAGGGGCTGAGGAGGGGTGTGAGTTTTCGGCGGGATATGAGAACTGTCATTTGCCATCGAGTTTAGTTGTTATTACTGTTATTATAGCTTACACACACGCATTTTCCCAATGATACATTGTTTTTTATTCATGGCTCAAGTACAGGGTATCAGCGGTCATGAACGGCCAGAACTAAATTATAGAGTAGGACTTACTTGATTCGGGCCAATGTAGTTTTGTTATTAAAAGTGGCTGAACAGTATCTGAAAATAAAAATATATATTGGATAATTCAGTACAAATGTTTAACACCAAAAAACACAGTTCACTCAATCCCAATACACATTGAATGTATTATTAATATTCTTAAAATGTTGTGCCAAGGCATAGGTTAAATTGTGCCAAGGCATAGGTGATTTAAAAATTAAAGTTAGCTTTATTTATTTAACACAACTATATACATATATGTACAACTATACTATACTGAAATTCCATCCCCGAAAGTGCGACAATGGTGATTAAGGGAGATCTGGAAACCATTTTTAGAGATCCCCAGAGTCGATTACTTATGCTGACCATTGGCATCCTCTCTGCTCTCTATTTATTTATTTGTACGTTGTTGTTCTGGCGAACATTTGCCGGCGCTGGCGCTGTTCCTTCCCTTTTTTAATCGGAATTATGAATTTAAACAAGCTGAAAGCACTCAGCACCAGGGAGGCAGCGGCGCCGAAAGGGGGTTTCCGGGGGGGTTGGGGGTATGGATTTTCCAAAGGGGCGCCTCGTAGTTATCTAAGCTTGTACAATTTGTTTGGCCCCGCCCACCACACTTGGCACATTTACGCTTGGCAGTGATCTGAATTAAGTGCCTTCAAGTGGGTTAAAAACATGGCAAATATACTGTCGCACGCCCACAGCACGGGGCGAAAAACTAGCATCGAACTGCAAAAGGTGGTTAGTTTAGTAAATATTTGACTGATTGCTTTACCTATTTTATTTACTCAAATTCATTGGATTAGATAATCGTATCATTTATTTCTATTTGAATTTGAATTGGAAATGCTCCCACCTAGAATCCTGCCTTCGACTGTATATTTTCCATCTGCATGTTTGTGTGTGTGCTAAATGGAAATGTTTTTCACTTGTTTACCGTTCGGAAAAGTGCGTGCTCCCTCTTTCCTTTGCAAAAAAATAGAAAAGCAAACGCATTTAAAAGCTGGAAGGTCCTGAGTTACATTACGCATACGCCACGTACACCCAAATCCAGGTGAGTCAAATAGTTTGGGAGGAGCTCCAGTACGAGTAAAAGGATTTTGTTCTTGGAAATTACAACAAAAAAAAAACATTAATTAAACTTAGTTTATAAGGTTTTCCCTGTTTGTTCTTTGTTGTACTCCTAAAAACAATACTGATTTGATTTTTAACAAATTTTGTTTTTATCCTCAGAGTTCGCAGGGCGATCTCTATAAAGTTGGTCCCTTAATTGCCTCTAAACTTTACTTAAAATCTTATCCTTCCGCATCCATTTGGCCCCTTCTACCCTTCTGCCAGAGAGAGAGAGAGAAAGTTAATTAAAGCGAAGCCCCGCGCTGGAACGGAAGAAAAACAAAAGTGATGAACTTTTCGCACAGCTGCGAGTCCAAACAAAATTATTTTTGGCAATGTTTACCCCAGAAGACATTCTCAATCTGAGAGAGGCAACTGAAAATGAGAGGAGCTCTACTTCATTATACTGTAGTAGCCTTGGGGTATATATAGTACCCATATGTACGATATTTTTTTGTTTATTGAAAAGGAGAGCTTTTCCAGAGTTAGTTCCTCAATTTAATTGAGCTATAGGAATAACAAAGTACATCTGATAATATAATAAAAAGTACCATATAGATACAAGAGCAATTTTTAAAGTTTCAGTTTTGAAAGAGTTTTTTTTTATAAGCAGATTTTTCTATTTAAAATGCATTCGTTTACATTAAAAAAGTTAATAATATACACAATATTGATAAATTTCTATTATTTGCGAGGCTGCTTCTTATATTTATTTATTTTATTCTTTTATTTATTCTTTTAATATGTATTTAATAGGTAGTTTTATATTTTTTTTTATAGATTTTTTTTGGCTCAACTTGGCTCAACGTTAACCAAGCATGATTACATTTTGCACTAAGCGTTTTCCCAGCCAACTAGAATGGAAAAGCGAGAAAAGCGAGAAAAGCTGGAAAATCGAGAACAGCGAATGGAGGGGAATGGGAATATACCACACCGTACTTAGTCATAGAATCCAATCAGTTCTCCTTGTTGACAAATGACTTATAGCACGAGCCTATGGCCAAAACCCTAAACCTTTCCACCAACCTCTAAACTCCCAAGACAAAGAGCATTTGCCACTTTTCCGCAAAAGTTTCAAAGACAATTTTTCGAAAAAGGACCCACAAAACTTTCCGCGGGTCATAATCAAATTAAGTGGCGAAGTGCTGCACTCGAAAAAAATCAGAGCACAATTGTATTTAGTTTCTCAAATTTCAGACTAAAAAATTCATCTCTCGAAATTTCAACTTGCAAAGAATTAGTGTAGCTCTACCAAATCATTTAAAATTAGCTAAAGAAATTAGAGAAATATTTCTGTTTATAATACAGGGAAACATTCGCAAAACACTAAGCATTATTTTTCTATATCCAAAAATTCCAAAATAAAAACAAGAAAGGAAGGCTAGCTTCGGTACCCGAAGCTTAGAATGCCCTTGCAGACCAGTTGCCTTTAAACTATTCGATCGATTGTATGGCAGCTATAGGATATAGTGATCCGATCTTTGGTTTTTAAATTTCCAAAATGTCTATGAAAACTGTTTTTCTTAAGAATGAATTAATTAACTCGAAAAACACCAGAGTTATGGCCAATGACCCATTTCTCCCATCGTTCCTATGGCAGCTATGGGATATAGTGGTCCGATTTTGATGAAACTTTCAGGATATGTTAAAATTGCTACTAATTAGAGTCTATTAGGAAATAAATAAAATATCTTAAAAAATGTCGAAATTTTGGCATTTTTTCCCAATCGTTCCAATGGCAGCTATGTGATGTAGTGTTCCGATTCCGGCCGTTCCGACTTATATACTACCTGCAACAGATTAAAGGATCAGTGCAAAGTTTCAGCCCGATAGCTTTAAAACTGAGGGACTAGTTTACATAGCAACAGACAGACGGACAGACAGACGGACAGACAGACGGACATGGCTAGATCGACTCGGCAGGTGATTCTAATCAAGAAAATATATATTTTATAGGGTCGGAAATGTCTCCTTCACTGCGTTGCAAACTTCTGGTCAAAATTATAATACCCTCTGCAAGGGTATAACAACAACAATTTTAAAGCGATTTAAACTTTGCAGAGTGCGGGAAAAAATAAAAATAACAAGAAAGGAAGGCTAGCTTCGGTACCCGAAGCTTAGAATACCCTTGCAGGCTAGTTGCTTTTAAACCGTTCAATCGTTTGTATGGCAGCTATAGGATATAGTAATCCGATTTTTGGGTTTTTAAATTTCTAAAAAGGCTTTACTGTCTATGAAAACAGTTTTTATCAAGAATGAATTAATTGTCTTGAAAAACACCAGAGTTATGCTCAATGACCCATTTTTTCCCATAGTTCCTATGGCAGCTATAGGATATAGTAGTCCGATTTTAATGAAACTTTTAGGATATGTTAAAATTGCTATTAAATAGAGTTTTCCAAGATATAAAAAAATTATCTTAAAAAATGGGGAAATTTTGGCACTTTTTCCCAATCGTTCCTATGGCAGCTATGTGATGTAGTGTTCCGATTCCGGCCGTTCCGACTTATATACTAACTGCAACAGATTGAAGGGTCGGTGCCAAGTTTCAGCCTGATAGCTTTAAAACTGAGGGACTAGTTTACATAGCAACCGACAGACGGACAGACAGACGGACAGACGGACATGGCTAGATCGACTCGGCTGGTGGTGCTGATCAAGAATATATATACTTTATAGGGTCGGAAATGTCTCCTTCACTGCGTTGCAAACTTCTGGTCAAAATTATAATACCCTCTGCAAGGGTATAAAAACCGCCATGAACCACCGCAAGGAGAAAACTCCAGCAGAGCTCAGAACTCGAAAAAAAATGTGAAAAATATGAATTTTTGGTACAAATTAAGTTGATAAAGTTGGCTTAGCTTGAGAGCAGGTCCCATCCTATTCCCATTCCCACTTTTTTTTAGCACCACATCCCCACACGGACTTTTACGTACAGTTTGTCAGGCGACCCTGAAAGCTATGTAATTTTTCACCGAAATAAATAAATAAGTAAACTGTCAGGTGTCGCTTCTGTTCTGTACAATGCAGTAGAAAAAACAAAAAAAAAACTTAAAATAAATCCAAGCAACTGACCTGCACGCAGCAGTGGAAATTTGTTACCAACAGCGAGAACAACAAAAATATTTAAGCAAATAAAACGAAGAAAAAACGGTCGCGACATCGTCTAGTCAAATTGCAAGTGATTTGGTTCAGGCTCCACAAGAGAGCAATGAGCATGGAGCAAGGAGGGTTCAATCCGGAGGAGGAGGATGTGAGCGGGCCAGGCCAGGCCACGTGGTGTTGGGTAACGCTGACGGGCCATTGACACATGACAATGGAAATTTCGCACGTTCAAAATTCAAACAAACAACTCAATTGGCTGGAAAAGCTGATGGAAAATGGCGAATTTCGGCGTTCATACACAATGCGGAGACGATTGCGTCATGGCCTTAGCTCTTAACTCTATTTCAACAAAAGTTGGGGCTTTCAGATATTACCAAAAAAATTTGTTAACTCAGTTAACACCAATCACTAATCACTTGTTTTTAATCGGAATCTTGCATCTCTGTTAAATACTGAACAATCCCATTGTAATATTTTGTATTTCTTTTTGTATTGCATTAATTAGTTGGTAATGTTGGTAATTTACATTCCAATTAGGAGGAAAAAAAAAAATTTTATTAATCAATGAAATCAAACGACATTGTGTTGAATGGAATAACTTTCGAATTTGTGTGGTAATGATTTCATTTGTGTTTATTGTGTTTGAAATTATAACGATAGTAACATGAAATTGAATACATATGTATGAGCAAACTTTCCAGAGATTAAATTTACATTTTAAAGCTAACGGTTAAGCTAGCCTTGACCGATCGGCAAAGTCATATTTTTTTTATTTTTTATGCACAGTGAAATGTTTTTATTTGATTTTCAAAAGGTATTTTCGCATTTACAAATTCCTCAAGAAACATTCTGCCTCCATTGAATAACAATCATTTCGAATTTTTGTGCATATCGAAATTAAGAAATCCTTCCAACTTCCAAACTTCACCACAGAACCCTGGAATTCTTCAATATTGTCATCATCCTCATAATCGTTCATTTTATCATCGTCCTCCTCATCACTGGTCACATCGGGATCAGAGGCCTGGGCTCTGCACTTGGGACACTGACACCCAAAGATACAGTTCTCCCGCAGCACCTTATGTCGCGAGCGGCGACTTCGCTCCAGTTGACAATCGTCCAGGTACGAGATGCATATCTCCTCGCCCTCTAGGATGGGGGACAAGGCTTTTAGAACGACAAAATCGTTTGAGTAGGGGAACGTGGAGCAGGCATTCGGCACGCAACTGTGGTTGATCTTGCTCCGCAGCAGATAGAGCCCGGAGCCCTCGTTGTTCAGGAATTCTCCCACTTTGGCGTAGAGATTATCGATCACGGTGTCCAACTGAGCCCTCTCGGCATCCGGCAGGGGCAGGTCGGTTACCTTGTTAACCCACTGGGCCAGTACGCTGGTGGCAATTCCCTGGCTATGCGTCCCCATAATGACCATCAGTGTTTTAAAGGCGTCGGGTGTGGTAAACACGTAACGCTTCTGGGCCTCCATCAGGCAGTCCTCGGAGCAGTAGCGCACCTTGCAGCGCTGGCACTGCGTGAACTGCGCCGCCCAGGCTGTAGTGGGATTGTATTGGGGAAGCGGAACCTCTACGTGCGGATCACTCGCCAGACGACGCACATTCTCCTGCACCGTCTCCAGAGGGCGCATGCAATGATCACAGGCCGCATAGCCATGGGTCGTGTTCCACGAAAACTGGCTGGACACGAAAGGCTCCTCTTCGAAGATCACCTCCCCCGCGGCAAGCCCCTTGGTGGCGATCATGGCTCGCCCCTTACCGGGTATCTCCCGGATCTCAAAGTGGTTCATTTTGCGAACAGGATGCAAGCAATCTCGCGTATCGACTGCAAACGAAAAACAACAAATCCCAATTGCACGTGGCGAAAAGGCCGCACAAAAACACAACACTGAATCAGTGTTGTCAGTGCATGCACAAGGCGTTATTCAACACTGGTTCGCTCACATTTCAAACATTCAGATTCAAACATATTTAACGGGAAATGGATCATAATATCCATTAACGCACTTCTAGGGCAATTTGATTTCTTTATTATCAGAAAAACCTTCAATCCATATTTAGTTACACGAAATAATATGTAGAAGATTTGTAATGCGGAACCATTTTATGGTTTAAAGCTAGTGGGATACAATTTCTTGTACGTCTACGGGGCACATTAAAGTTGATGCTTTCTAACACTATCGATACGCGCAGAGTTGATTTCGATAACAGCTGCTAGAAAGCGCCGCTTCCAAATAATTTCAATAGTTCCTGAAGCTTATTAAAAAAAACTCTTAAAATAAGTTTGATATACAAAAACCACATTCCTGAGCCTTAGCAACTTCTTTGGTAAGAGGAACCACAAGGAATCCCACGTGAATTCAAAAATGGGCCGCCGCACCAGCGTGGAGACGCGGGAATCCGTGATTGCTTACTTCAAGGATGGCTATACGAAGCGCCACATCGGCTAGTTGACCAACTTGTGCATCTCCACGGTGCATCTGATCATCCAGCGGTTCGTGCGGGAGAACCGGGTAGTGGACAAGGGCAGAAAGGCGCCCAACAAAATCTTCTCCTCCGCCGTTCAAGGTTCAAGGAAAATCCGTCGTTGTCCCCCAAGGAGATCGCCCAGCAAGTGGCCAGTAAGGAGCTAGGAAAGCCCTGCAGTCCGGAGACCATTCAGCGTTTGCTGAGGACCCAAAACAACACGGGCCGAGTCACCTGGTACCGGCCCATCTTGAGCAAACTCAACACACCTGTAGGTTCCAGATGACCCAGTCGACGGAGACCGCTTCCTACATGCTGATCAAATGCGGCCAGGAGAGGCTCTCGCCCGCCAGTGGAGGAGGCGGCCTGGCGGTCTGGGCCTGCCTCTCGGCGGCTGGCGTGGGGAACATCGTCATTGTGGAGGGAAAACTTAGTCGCACTACGCTCCTTTCGGTGCTCAAAGGGAACCTGCAACAGAGCGTTGAGCATCTGGAGGTGGGGCGACTGTTCCACTACTACCACGAGAACGATGCCCAACACAAGTGGGCGCCCGTCCGCGAATGGCTAGTCTGGAACTGTCCGTCCTTCATCAAGCAGCCGGACCAGAGCCCGGACCTCAATATAATTGAGAATATTTGGCCAATGCTGGACCAAAGCCTTCGCAACCACACGATTTCCGATGAAGTGGACCTACAGAACGCCATCCTGGAGGAATGGAAGAAGATAACGCCGGCTGTGACCAGGGAACTCGCATATTCCATGCCAAATAGACTCCAAGATGTTGTGGATAAGAAAGGAGACCATAGCAAGTACTGATACCCAAGATATTTTGTTTCCGAATGTTTCTCCCAGTTATTTGTATTTTTAAGAATTTGTTGCTTGTGTTAAAATAATCCTTGAGTAAGGTTCTAGAACTATTTTATTTTATCTGATAACTCCTATAGTTGTTATGGCTATACGAGTATATATATCAAATACGTGAATGGCTTATCACCATTTGATGCCACTTCAATGTCAAAACTAATAGCAATACGATAACATATACTTCAAGGAAAATCTCGGAGCGTTGTGCCAAAACAAAGATACTAGTTATAGACATTATATGATAAGCTGGAAAAGTTTCCGTACATAGCAAGTGGCTTGCAATTTTTTGTATTAACTATTATTTCATATTAAGGATCAATCTTACCAAAACTCATTATTAAACAAAGAATTAATACAAGTATATATTTTGAGACTTATCGGGTAATTGCACCATTAAAACTTAAATATTTATCAAACTATTTTATTTTCATTCGAGAGACCTCTGTTAATGTTAGTACCCTTCCAAAATTTATGAATCCTCCCTAAAACAAGACATACGTATACTCCAGTGGTTAGTCTTTGAAACTCCTATTTTATTAGAGGGACTTTTAAAACTATATAATAATGAAAAGGATCTGATGGATTCCCCCCAGAATACGACACATTCCAATTGTTAGTCTTTAAAAATCCTATTTTATAAAATTAACTTTAAAAAAGTTCCTAACTTTCAAAACTATAAAAATGAGAAGGAACTCATCTCTGGCGAAATCTAAGAATTATTTATGAATGCTTACAAATGGAATTTTTGTGAAACAATAAACAAATATTTAACGTTGGTCAAAAAAAAAAAAAAAGCAAGGCAGAACTATTGTGTATTATTGTGTATTAGTTTGAGGATGAAAACTACACCAAGCATGGTTCTACGATTAGTAAGTGTGGGTAGGTTTAGAAGCATTAGTCTACTAGAGTAAGAGGGAAGTTGAAAGTTTGGTTCCCAGTTGAAGCCTCTCAGCGCAAAAATAAGGAATCTTTTTTGCACGGATCCAATTTGGTCTTGGTGAACTCCATACTCCATACTGAGGACTCCAGACACATGATCCGTACTCAAGAATTGGCCGGAAAAGCGAGACGTACAAAGTCTTAGTCACATAGGGGTCATTAAATTCTTTTGACCACCTTTTTATGAAACCTAACACACCCATGGCCTTATTTACCATGCATGAAATGTGGTCAGTAAATTTTAATTTGGCATCAAGTATGACGCCAAGATCATCAACACGCGTGATTCTTTCAAGAAAGACTCCGTCTAGAGAGTAAGCAGCAAACTAAGGATCTTTACGGTGAAATGTCATCAGCTTGCACTTAGAGCCGTTTAATTTTAGTGAATTTACTACACACCATGCCTGTAAATTATTAAGATCGGCCTGTAAGACCGATTGACGAGGGGGATCATTATATTGAATACAAAGCCTGACATCGTCCGCGTACATTAGTACGCGAGAATTAGGCACGACCGATGGAAGATCGTTAATGAAGAGTGTGAACAGCAGAGGACCTAGGCTACTACCTTGAGGGACGCCCGAAAAGAACAGGGATATGAAGACCTCGGACCCCCCAACAGTTACCTAGGGTGGCTAGATCAAATATGTATGCACAGATTTCTGGTGTCCATACATATGAACATTGAGATCTCGGAGAATTTGATACTGATCGGTCAACAAGCATTGAAGACTAAGATTTAGGCTATCACTCTTTTAGAGGAACGCAACATGTTAGCCAATAATAGTGCCTCAGACAGAGACATCACATGTCAAAATTAGTTCATTGCTAGTAGGTAGAGGGCCTTACATAGTCGGTCCAGCTTCATAGGTTTTTCTCCTTTTTTTTTCCTTTTTAAATAAGTTGGTAAATAGTTCTATCAAATATGATCAAACAAGAAGTCGATGGGGGAAAGTCGACGCTATATTAAAGAGCCACCTGTTTGGGAATTTAGTCAGTTTTGCCAGAAATCAGGATGGTAACTATTTTTGAGCGCCCAATATGTTTTTCCTCTCTTCATTTTCCAATTAAATATTTTTTAATTAAAATTTAAGAAATTTGAAAAGATAATGGGATTTTCATTGTCATCATGGTTTTCGTTATTGACATCTCATGAAGGCTATCGAAATATGAGGAATCGATAACGTCAGGGCCAAAATGTATCGATGTATATAGTATCGATATCAATCAGAGCATAAATAGTTGCTGAAAATTGTATTATTGTTAATTTAATAAAACGTATATTACCTGAACATTAAGAAGGCATCAGTCAGAGTTGTTTCCCGAGGATCACGAACCAGTTGACTGGATGTAGAAATCACACACTCGTGCAAGGAAATCAAATTGCTTCCGTGTGGAAAGCTCAGCCTATCGTTAGAAGGGGAAAACCGAAGAAATAAAGTTCTGGACCATAATGGCGTCCAAGCACATTTACATTTCTACAACCATTTCTACAACCACTTCTACGACCAATTTGTCAGACCTGCAGCTAAAGGAGCAGGGCAAGTGTTTGTTTTCAGCTCGCAAGTATGACGACGCAATTAACTGCTACTCGAAGGCCATCGTGAGTATTCTTCCTGCCTTCTGGACCCAAGGTGTATATGTTGTTTATATTGTTAATGTTGATGCTATGTGCCCCATGCGAAGATAAACCCCACAAATGCCACCTATTTCACAAATCGAGCCCTCTGCAATCTGAAACTGAAGAGGTGGG
>JAJJHY010000327.1:94035-112219 GCA_021224005.1 Drosophila setifemur
GTACTTAAGCAGAATTTATGTTTGCCGGTGGCAGGGCGGAGTCCAACTATTCGCAGCCCAAAATATCGCTGAAGCTTGCAACTAAAACAAGTTTGTCACTCATCCCCGAAATGTTCCCAGCTTTCTTGATTATTTTATTTTATTTTTTATATTTATTCTTTTGCCATGCAACATGTTGGCAACACAATTAATGGAGCAACAACAACTTACAAATGTTTTATTACGAGCAAAGTTTCCAAAGTTCCAAAGTTTAAAGTTCATATTTCTGTTGGAATATACATATATTATATTTTAAGGGGGGAGATCCTGAATTTCTTTACTTATTTTCTCCAATTTTAGCATTCTTCCAGCCTTGTTTTTCTCTACTTGGGTTGTTGCATAAGATAAGCATTCGAAAGAGAGAGAGAGAGAGAGAGCGCGCACAGTCTACAAATACTGGAGAGATCATTGGAGCAGCGCTGATTGCAGGAGAGAGTGCAGCGGAGAGCGTGAGCAATGCTTAAGCTCCCGCTCTCCTCTCTCAAGTTATCCTCCGTTCACTCTTACTCTCTCCGCTAGCACCAGTCTCCAAAGCTCCGCAAAATAAATAATTTAGTTTAGTCCGGGAAATCTCTACAAATCGGGGCGAATGGAAAGGAATCTTAAGCCGCCTTGGAAATTCTTCGAAATCATTGCAATCTCGCAGTAAAAGGAAAAACAAAAACACCAGTCACTGCGACCGGAAAATCGCTTATATCAGAAGAAGAAAATGGAATGAAGCTCGAGACGCAGCAGGGAAAAGTGGTGTTCAGTGTAGTTCAAGTGCGAATTGTGCAGAAAGAAAACCACTTTTACAATGTTAAATTTTGTACACATATTTTATTTTTAGTTTGTTTCTTGTGATAAAAAAGAGATCATTCTGCTTTTTAACGTATGAAAATAAGCTACAGGGAAATCATTTGCTTGAATATAATAAAAAAGAAAATGTATATAAATAAAATCGAAATATGCATTCATAAATTTGATGAAAATTAATTGATTTAATTTTTTTTGTAAATAACAAATAAAAGAAGGCAACATTTAATGTAAGTATTTCAAAATTTATATGAAAATTCAAATAACACGAAAATATCACTATATCTCTGTATTGATATATATTATATAATGATATGTATTATATCATTCTGTATGATCGAAAAAAAAATCTCACTCTCTACTATCTCATTTTATTCGTTTAATTTGCTTAATTTTAATTAATTACATTATGTGATTTGCTGCTATATGAACTCAAATTTCTTTGATTAGCTATTGGCTTTTATGGAGTCAAAGAAGTTTAATCAGTTCTTAAAAAAAAACATTGGTAATACAAATTAAATGCCATCAATTATAAACTTATTGGATATTTATTGAGTTATAGTTGTGGGCCAAATGTAATGAAGCTAACTGATGAAATTCCGCAAGACACAATCCCATTTCAAAAACAAAAAGAAGACAATTTCCTAAGAGACCCAAATTGTTTTATACTTGTATGGTATCTCAGGATATAAATTACGTTTACGGGGCACGAATGTCAGCGAAATTTACGCATTTGGCCAATAGCCTAGTCCTTGGCTGTTAGCCGCACTCACTATTACGTCGCCCTCCCCTCAGTCCCCCTCCCACCCCCTCTTGGCACTGCCCACTTTAAGATACACGACACATGCATTGTTAACTTCATAATTTAATGCGGGGACCCCACCAACTGGGTGGTTGAAAGGGGAAAGGAGAAGGGGAATTTACATTTCTTTTGTTCAACATTTCCCTCCTCCGCCCCTGCGTGCCACGCCCCTTCCATTTCCCTGTTGTTGCTCAAGGATCCAGCAGCAACCCTTTGTGACATTTGACTCGTCACACGCACACACACGTCCGTTGTGCACCCACGCACACACACACGCAAGTACACACACAGGGGCGTAGGCATGTTTTCATTAGAGGGGTCTTCTGATTAGGTATCATTATTTAACATTTTCTCTTTTACAAAGCATCCGAATTTTATAATTTATTACCTTGTAATTTTATATCAATAAATTTAAAAGCAAAAATTTCGATGCATGCGGAAATCTTCAAATTGAAAAGTTTAAATGGATTTTGCTTAATAAAAGATTTTCTTTGAATTAAAACAATCAATTTTAATTTTTACCTATCACTAATATTAAGAATTTTGACAGTTGTGTACTACTACTTTCACAACTACTTTTCTAGCATTGAACATTTTACCATTATTCTGTTTAACATTATTTAAGTGCAAAAAATGTCCTTGTCAAGGATTGAAAATTTGTTTTATTGAACTCAGTTTTTGTTGCAAAATTTAATTAATTTTATTTGAGGATTGTGGGGGAGAGAGAGGAGGAGGAGGGGTAACGATGAGGAAGTCGGCGAACATTGATCATACATATTAATAAGCAAACTTGGGAGCCGATCTTAATATTCTGTGAGAAGGGAGGTCCAGGGGCTCGGGTTCCCCTTTTCCCCTTTTTTTTACTCTCGCAAAAGGTGTGCGGAAATTCAAAGTTAACTGGTGAATTTTTAAATTAGCATTAGCCACACATTTTCATATCACAAAGTTAGAAACACTAAATTATATGAAATATAAAATTAGTTCAAAATAATACTGAAACTATTCCAGTTGGCAACAGCAAATTTGAATTAGCCTAAATTTTTAATACTACAATTAAAAGTGAATATGCAGGAAAGCCTCAGGAAAACAAAACTAAAATTAATTTTAATTAGGTTGACATTAAGCAGCTAACATTATGAATTCGAGGCTTATAAACAACAAAAACATAAACTTATATTGAATTTTAATTTCCCACCTAAGCCAGGATTAAGCCAGTTCTCATTTCGAAAAGTTAACAAAACCCGTTTGAAGCCAGAAAAAAAACAAAAATAAAAACCCCACTGAAGGATTAGAGCAGAATGAAATTGCAATTATGTGGAAATTTATGCAAGCGAAGATTATGTCCAACTTTTAATTACTTACCTTTGTAGCCAAAACTATTTGGTAATGCCGCAGGAATCTCTAGAAATTATAAAATAAGAAGAGAAAGCTGTAATTGCAATGGAAAATTATAGTAAATGTTGGTGAAACTATAAGTATAAGTTTACAAATCTGCCGATTGTTTTAGTTGTTTTGGAGTATATTAATTAAATGACTCAGTTTAAATTACATAATTATATCATAATGACAAACTTCTTGTTATTGTTGTTGAATTTAATTTTCATGTTTTATTTCCATGCAAAAGTTTCGTATTATTTATGGTCGAACGATTTTTGGAGTGATATGAACCTCGACCTTGGCCTTTCCGAAGTGAAATTAACTGAACTGAACTGGAGCCTCGGAGTTCATTAAGTATACAAGTGGCTAACTACTCATCATGAATCCACTCCATATTCCCAGATCCGTCCCGATTCCCACTCCGATTCCCACTCCCTGCGATTCCTCCCCGGACGGACAGGGGCCGCAGAAAATTCTTAGAATTCCGGAAATTAATGTGCGCACTTTCGCAGTGGACAAACATGGAAAGCAGTGTCCTGGGTCCGAGTCTGGGTCCTGGGTCCTGGTGTTCCTGATGTTTCGGTTACGACTCCCCAGTGCCAGTGATATTCTTCAAAGCAATGGCAAATGGAAATCCATGTCCAAGTGGACACGAGTGGTTAATGGTAAATGGTAAATGGCAGGCAGAGAATTGGGCCAGAATTAGAAGAGATTGCAGCTAATTGGAATTGGAGTGCGGATAGATTCGAATGAATTCGAAATGTATTTTGAGGGGAATTTGACTTTTAATTCCGAATTTATCTGTGGGCAACAGTTTCTGAATGTTTTTTGAATGCAATAAACACAGAGATTGGCCAATGGTCAATTGAAAATGTGGGCCAACAACAATACAAATTTTCTTAAGAGATTTTAGGAGATGGAAAAATAGGAAAATTCCATGTTTATAAATGATATCAGATATTAGTATTAAATAACACTTAAGCTAAAAGTAATAAATGGGGGAAGTGAAAACTTTTTTTATAAAGTAAAATACTGAACCCATTTAATGAAATAAATATATATTCCTTTTCAAATCAACAATTGGTTGAATTTTAAATCCAGAAAACAATACACAATTTCAATATGTATAGCTTAAATTCCATGGCATTCATTTATAACAATATTCATTGGAATTCAAATGTACAAATATCACATGTTTATTTTGACCAAATTCCCATTTAAATAAAAACAATACGAGAGTAATTTAAAAAGGGATTTCTATTTCAATTTGAATTGTAAACATGCCGAGGCCAGAAATATACGTATACGTAATATAATGTTGATGGCATTAGGCTTTAATTGCATAATGGCACAAGTTATCAAAGGCGAAACTAATTCTAATTTATTAATCAATTATTTACGCATTTTGCGGAAGAGGAAGGGGGGGGGGGATCCACTCAACCTGCGGCTGAGCGCCACTCGATTAGCATGCAACAGCAATCGCCGAAAGCCACCGAAAGAACACACACAACACATAAAAAGAGCAGCGAAGGATGTGTGGATGAGCACTTCAAAGTAACTTTCGGCCCACGTTTTTGTCTTCGCGAGTAGTATCTCTCAGATACTCGGTGCTGGGGCGTTCCATTCACTTCTCGGAAATGCCAGCGAAAGTCGCTTTCATCTTGATAACCCTGATGAGCAGCCAAGATGACGCCCAATGTGCCAGCAAATTTTAACTTAACTTAATTAACTAATTGTGAGGAAGACATTCCATCCCCCTTTCCCCTCTCTGGCGACATTTCATATTTAACCGGGATCCCTCCTTTCTGGTTCGAATTTGATTTTAGCACCGGATAAAAATTAATAAAAATATAATAAATTCAATTCCTGAATTTCAACTATCCCCAAAAGAGAGCTCCATTAAATATGTGTGTTTTCCCTTAACACTTAACTTTCAGAGTGCCAACTAATCCGGTTTTACGTGGTGGATCCATTCTGCGGAACACCTTTCCATTCGAATGTTTCGCTTTTCACAAATATTTGCACTGAAAACAAATTAGGATGCGAACTTCTCTCCTCTTTTTTTTGCTCGGCAGGCGCAATTCACAATTCATTTGTTTACACGCTGTCGTCTTTGTTTTTCCTGCGCCATATAGTACATATATCTATATCCAAACATATATATTCTGGGTCTGGGTTTGGGTTTGGGCAGAGCCTTAGTGATGTCAATCAATTAAATTTACACACCAGAACAACAAAAAAAGAAAAGGAAGGAAATGTAGAAGGCTGCTGCATATTTGGTATTGGAAAACCCAGTGCTTTTCATACATTTTCCATGCACCCAGTTCTGTGCGGGAAAAGTGGAAAAGCTTTGAGAAGAATTTGTGAACGTGTTTATCTTCTTCCTTGTTCCTCCCCCCCTTGTCCCCGCCCCTGCGTGCGTATGTGTGCCAAGTAAGCTCATGAGTGGTTAGATGGGGGGGAAACTGGGCGTGTGGGCCAGCTTATCCGGGCATGGGGGCTAGGGAAAACGGGGGCAACGGAAAAAGAATACATGGAAAACGTGAAAGAGACCGAGAGACCGAGACCGAGAGCTGAATAACATTTGCATTTGGCGGAGGTGTAATTCCTAAGCTTTATGGCCAGCGTTATTATTACTGGCTGCTATTGCAGAGCAGCATTTTATTTAGTCGACTTTTAAACACAAATGGAACGAGGTAAATGTTTATGGCCCAACTGATTAGTCGGACTCTTGGCACCAGGGGAAACAAGAGAGTGAAGGCCACAAGTACTAGGAGGGTATTTCGACTTTAAATTAACCCCACATTTTAGATAATATCTAGATAGATATTCCCCTCGAATATATACCATTTTTGGCGGGGTATTTAAAAAATTATTTAACGATAAGCCACATTTTTCATGGGTCAATTATTCTTAATTAACAAGATATGGGGTTACATAGTATATACTTAAAATATATATTTATTCAAAATTAAAATACGTATTAATTCCAAATTATATTTATATATTGACTAGAAGTTTGTAACGCAGTAAAGAAGACATTTCCGAAAATCAAATTTCAAGAAAAATTATTTCTTCAAAAGTTTGGGACTTTTGTAAAATAAACAAACTTACATATGAAGTTGTTGTTATTGAAGGCTATCTGTGAAATAGTAAACATTAACTTACATTATGTCCTTCAAATTCCGTAACAACAAAACAAATAATTTCCAGCCTAGGTTGGCAGTTTCATTCTTGGCTAGGTTGGCAGTTCCCTTGCAATCATTATTTTACCGCGAAAACATCAAACATATGTTGTTTAGTCACCGGATGCATTTTCGAATTGTGTATTTCTCCGTCTGCATTGTTTTAATAGCATATTGTTCTGTAGGGGCTTGAGGTTCAAGTTGAATGACGATGTCCCGCTCTGGGATGTCGGAGTGTCTGATCCGTTTCCAGGCGAGGGAGGAGCAACTGGTAATGAGAGCTGCCGATGATAGCAACCGAGACTTGATGCTTGAAATTTACGAGAAAACGGTGAGTAAAACTTGATCTTGATGGAATATTTAACCCAATTCATTTGCGGTTGCAGAAGATAACACCCGAAATTTTGCTGCGTCCCTATAGCGCGGAGGATGTGCGGGAACTGTGCTTGCGCACAAAAGTTCGGGTGAAGATGTACGCCTTAAACGCCGTGTGGGATGCCAAGATGCGGTTCGACAAGAAAGGTCGCCTGGAGAACCGCTCCGAGCGCTACATCATTTCCATGCTCCTGAAAGCCGTGCGCAGGAAGATGGTCGAACCGTACTCGGACGAAGAGGTCCAAGAGTACAGCCACATAGCTCGCTGCAATGCAAAACAGGACAACAATGCCCGGCTGGACCGCTGGCGACTTCAACGGGAAAAGGCAGCATCTCCCGCTGCTGACGAGTCTTAACAGCCTGAATTGCAAGCGGAATCTCAACGGCCGGAATCGCCACCAGATTTATTGGAATTGCCATCCATGCAAGTGGAATCCCAACCGGAGTCCCAGCGGCCCGAGTCGCCGCCTGCTCCATTGGAATTGCCTTCTGTGCGTGTGGAATCGCAAGAGCAGGCTCCGGAAACACATGCCAAACCTGCAGTACAGCGAGCAGGATGAACCCTTTCCGAGCTCCGAGCCCTTTCTGCCTCGGTCCGCTCAAGAAGCTGAGCCGAACGCAGACCGTCAGGAAGGTGAAACGGATCCCTGGGGCATTGGCGACGAAGACGATTTGGAACGAACCAACAATGAGGTGCAGGGAACGCCCAGCTTGGATTGGGTGGCGGCTGGAATGGAAGTCAACACTGAAAGCATTTTGCTGGAGGCCATGTCCCACAATTCCCGGAATACGCAAAACCTTGAGTCGGACTACGATGATTTCGGCACCCAGGTGGTGGCCGCATCTACTCAGGAACAGGAGAGCCAACCCTTTCTTTAATTTGAATCCGTTCTATATAAATTTCGTTGCCAATCATTTAGAATATGTTTTTAATTCGTATTTTTTTACATTGGAAACTATTTTCTTAATTCATGTTCATTTTTATACCCTTGCAGAGGGTATTATAATTCTGACCAGAAGTTTGTAACGCAGTGAGGGAGACATTACCGACCCTATAAAGTATATATATTCTTGATCAACATCACCAGCCCAGTCGATATAGCCGTCTGTCGGTTGCTATGTTGCTCATTCTTGAGAAATACAGTTTTCATAGACATTAAAGCCGTTTTAGAAGATTTCAAATCAAAAATCCGATCACTATATCCTATAGTTGTCATACAAACGATCGAAAGGTTTGAGTGCAACTGGTCTGCAAGGGTATTCTAAACTTCAGGTACCGAAGCTAGCCTTCCTTTCTTGTTGGAATTTTAATTTAATTTTTAATTTCAATCTCCGTTTGCCATTTGAAAATGCTTGTTATTTGTCCATAAGTTTTAAAATATGAAATCAATGATTTTAATGATCTTAAACTTTTTTTTTTAGCGGAGTTTTGGAAAATTTCTTGACATTTTTCCGATAATATATTTAGTTATTAAAAACTAACTTTAATTCTCCTCGCATGGGGATATTGTTTGTGTTTTTTGTGTTTCAGCCAAAAGTCCGCTTAGAAACCATAATTTTCTAGAGCACTAAAGCCTAATGCTTAGTGCACTTTAGTATGTATATATAATGTACTATAATGTACTGGCATACATATATGTACAATCTACATATGTACATTTTTGTAACCGAGCAGGGTCCAAAAAGAGCGTGACGAAAGCAATTGCCAAAATTCCACATCGTTACTTTACGACATTAAGCAAATAGTTCGGTGAGGTGGGATTCGGGCTGTACTTTTAAAATATAAATTATAGTATTGATTAATTATAGTTTCAATAAAAAATATTTATGATATGTACTTGTGAAAAATCCTGCACACGAGGAGAAACGCGAGTCTTTTTTTTAAGGGGTATTTAAGATTTTTTAAGAACCCCTAAATTAAAATTAATGTTTTCGAAATTTGTATTTTTGATTAGTTTTCCTCTCTCTAGAAATTGGAGAGATATTCCGACTATTTTCCACAGCTCGAGAAATGATTTTTGAAAGCATTTCGGAGTTGGAGTTGTGTTGTGATTAGCAGAGGCTCGAATTTCACTTGCACAAGTGCACCTTGAACTTCCTGAAAATGTTCCACGGCCAAAACGAAGGAATTCCGAGTGTCCTTCTTTGGGGAAAAGGGAAATATGAGTATGAATTTTGACTTGGCCAAGGGTGAAACCAACTGCTCCGGAGTAACCGAGTCAAGAGCTTATCAGTTCGAAAGGGGCGGGGCCGAAAGGGGGCGGACCAAAAGGGGGCGTGGACGGAAGGGGACTCTGAAAGGAACTCCAAAAACATCTTGACTGACTGCACTTTATGGTTCATTTTGCATGCCTCAGTTGAGCTCGAGATGAGATGAGATGAGGCCCATCCCGGAGCCCTGGACAAAGGATATCGGTTTGAAGGAGGCGAGAACTCGCAGGAAATGGTTTCAGTTACATATAACCCAGCCACGCCCCCATTCCTATTCCCCTACCCCTGCCCGCCCCCCAATGACTATGCGTTTTGGTATTTTTACTGCTGCGTTCCCATTTTGCGAGAGACAGAGAATTTTGAGTTGAGTCGCTTTTTCATTTTTAATGCCGCATCTTGGTCTCGAACAATGTTTGCGGTGGCCACCCAAGGGAGGAGGGGGGAGCGGAGGGGGTAGGGGAGGCATTGTGTGCCTTGTCCTTGCCTGGAGCATTAAATTCTTGTTAAAATATTATGGAAAACTTTTCCAAAAATCCTTCTGCGCTTCGAAACGAATTCAAACAGAGAAATCCATCCCTTTGAGGCTTTCGTTTTGTTTATTAGGATTTATAAATGGCTTTAAATATATTTCTATATAGGGAATAAATGAACATTATACACTTGAAATAATCTTGGTAGCTTGTAATGGAATATAATTTATTTAAATTAGTTCGAATATTTTTCGTAGAATTTAAGCATGAAAATCAATGAGACTAGGAATTAAATTATATTCCAACAGTTTTAGATCAATTAATTTCATTCATAAAAAAACACCCAAACCATTTACAATTAATGTGCAATTGTTATTAAATTCGAAAGCCAATTAAATACACAGAGAAAACTATTTGACTGCAATGATTACTCTTTTGAGTGTTGCCCAACTCATATGTTTATCTCCATAGAGAAGTCCCAAGAATTAAAGGTCTTCAAGGACCTGCAATCAATCAAAAATCCAAATGTTAGATTCCCACCTGGATTTTGGATTGGATTTGCACTCGGATTAGTGGGATATAGTGGGATCGCTACCCGGGGGACATTTAACGCGCGGTTTGAGTGCGAGTGAATAGTGTCATCAAAACGCTTTTAGCCGTTCGTGTTACCAATCTGATCGGTTATTCACAAAGTCACGCAGCTTCTTCAGGTGGCACTCGTGTATTAACGCGGTAATAACTTGCTATTAACTATTAACTACAGTTCATAGTGCCATCGATACTAGTACGAAATAAATTAGCACTTGCCAAATTAGTTTCTCGCAGATATACTGTACACTTTTTTGTCATCCATTCTTAAATCCAAAATAAAAATCTCTAAATTATTTTTAGGCAGTTGTAAGGCTAAGCTTTTGAAACTTATAAAAATGAAACAAATTTCTGAATTTTATATGTATTACTCTTCAAAATTATGAATAGAATTAAATTCATCTTCCTGAAAACAATCCTTAATTTTGTTGTATATAATAATAATTTGTAAAATTGTTCCTAAATTTGTGTTAATTCAACGTTTCACCAGCCTATTCTTTATATATGTAATGGAGAACGAATTAAATATACTGATTTTGTTTAGATTAGCTTAAGTCCCCTACAAGAGTACAATTATTCACAATTGTTAGAACACTTTCGTTTCAACTTTGATTGACAATATTTGTTGATGCAACAACTGTTCCGAGTGATTGGAGGGATTCCCACCAGGCAATATTCAACTCCAGCTGGAGCTCTCCCTAGCACACCTGTCACCGTCCGTCACCTTTTTAGATTTTTTCCAAATTTCTCAATTTCTGCGAAGGTCAACTGTCAATTCCTTTAAGCCACATCCATCACAAATGGCCAACCGAAGCCGCCTGCCCGCTGAATTTAAACCCGCTCCGGACTTTTGATTCCGGATGTGCGAGTTAATTAGATGGGAAAAAACACGATTTCTGGCCCAATTAAGAGGTGGTAATCCCAATGTTTAGAGCCTTCTTCGGACTGGCTTAATTCAATTACCGGTTTCTTGAATCAATTTCCGCCGGCAGCTGCTGACACTCACCTTGATACTTGATTTTCCTTCGAGCCGTTGGTCAGCGTTGGTCAGTAAATTAAAAGGAAAACAAATGAATTTGATTTCGATATTTTGGGAAACCGGAAGATAAAAACCGCAGCCGGTTAATTTTCACACAACAATTACTTTTCTAGTGCACTTCTGTTCAGATTTCTTTTCACTTCAATTCAACATTTTATTTTGCATTTATTTTTGAGTGACGGATTTCTCAATCGTTACTTTTTTCGTAGTTTCATGGCACACTTTAAAAAATTAGAACAAAAAATGCTGTTCACACGCTTTTCAAAACTTTCAATTTCGAACTGAGACTATTCGAATTTTATTTTTCCGTTGCGGAGTCCTTTTTTGGAGTCCGCCCCACAACCGTCGGCCAGGACATTCGCAAGCGAACTACGCGCCTTTGCTGGCGAAACGTCGCCAAGTTGGCAGATGCGAAAACCAAAACACAGGACGCAGAATGCCGAAAGCCGAAGGATCCGATGGATCCGAAGGATACACCTCGGCGCTCCCGCGTGGGAGTCACTCAAGTCGAGTCCGAGTCCTTTTCGCCCCGTGGAAAGCACTCAAAGCATTCGAGTCGCCCGAGGTTCGTGGGTGCTGAAAAGAACAAGTTGTAAAAAGCGGACAAAAAATAAATACAAATTATGGAAAGATTCTCTTAGTTTTTAAGTTTTTCAATAATTTAAAAATGCAATAATTGTAAGGCTAAAATATGTGAACAAAAAAAATATGTTTGAACCAAACATTTTGCATTTTTTTATTAGGAAAACATTTTCTATAAGGCATAAATGTATTATTTGGATAATGAATTACACATTTATAGGTATATTTGCATATACATATATATCTAAATTGTTTATCAAATTATTTTAAATATTATTTTATTAAAGTATTTTTTGAAACACCAAAAATGTAAAGGTGGTAAAAATTATTTTGAACAGAAATACAGTATTCTTTTAAGGAAAGTACGTAATCTTAATATAGCTACATACAAACATATGAACATTAAAAGTGATAGTGAAAAGCAGCTGCTGGCTGCTGGTTCTTGGCCTATAAAAAAAGGAATCAACAGGCGAGCATGCAGAGTCCCAAAAGAGCCAAAGGACGAGCCGAAATATTTGTAAACAAAGCGAGCGAAGCCGACAACCGACAGCAGGACGAATAGGAAAGCCGAGTTGAGACCAAAACGTTATCCGAACTCAAAATGAGTGAAAACTCAACTTGAGTGACTTTTGCTTTATGAATGAAAATGAATGCACGTGGGAGGGGTTTCTACTTATCACTCAGCAGTCAACAATTTTTTATTTTTACTTAAGTTGCATTCATTTTATATAGAGGGTTCTACCACATTACTCCCGAATCGCAAAAATAATTAATTTACATTTTGTATTTTGTATTTTCTTCGCATGTTAGGGAAATTTTGAATTTCTGGCGCCAAAATATATCGATAGGTCGATAAGTCACATCAGACAGTATAACCCACAACAGAGAGTCCTAAAATACTTACCTTTTGGAGAGCTTAAAATTTAAGATTGAAAATCAGAAATTTGAATTTTCAATACATGTTAATAATATAATTAAGTCCTTATTTTACCTGTAAGAGTAATAGTTGAAAATCAGATGTTTTCTCTTTATTTTAATATAGTTTTTACCCACAACCTACATTAAAGGGATAACAATATGAATTTTAAAAAGCACTCAATATATTACATATTTAATTTATTGTTATTTAATTGGTATATATATACATAATAATCTTCTCTTATGTTATCAATTTAAAAATGTATTGATTTAAACGTATTTAGAATACTTTAGTGACTAATAAAATACAAACAAAAATCGCTCCATTTCTTCAAATTAGTGTTTATTTACACATACATATATAGTTAAATAGTTAATAATACTGAGTCGAACAAATGTCCCGTCAAAAGACTTAGGACAACGCTGAAGACTAACCGAGAAAAATAAAACCGAGGAGTGTAGTTTTCTGTTCTTTATTCATTAGATATCTGCTTAAGACTGAATTCATGAGTTGAAAATCTTAATAGTATTGCCCTAGGTTTACAGACTATTGGAAGCGAGATCGCCCGCTTGGGATATTGGTGGTGGTTATTTGAGAGTGGGGCTGCAACGTGAGACCGCCACTTATGGGATTCAAGGATCGTTTGTTATTTAATAGCGAGATTGCCCGCTTCGGATTTCGATCGTTTACATTGATTTGAGTGTGGAATAGCCCAGACAGCATATTCTTATATCTTAAAACGAAGCTAAATATGTAAATATGTCACTATATATATATTTGTATATTTTTCAAACCCAAATAATCGTTATTTAGCTTATGTTATTATGAGATCTTTAAAACAATTTCAAATTTTTGTACCAAATAATTGGAGACTTCGAAATGAATTAATTGTCACAACCATTTCCCGACTAGCTGGCAACGCCACGGCACACCGCATATTTTCATTTGGTTTTTGTATTGCTTCGGAGCGTTATTTAATTTAGTTTAGCCAAAATAAACCAAACAAGGACGAAGCGAGCAGCTGCGACTACAGACGAAGACTTGGAGGAGCCCCTGGCCAAGAAGCAACTCCAGTCCAAGGCCAACTCCCTGCTGAATTCTGCGAAAGTTGACCTCAAAGTTCTCAAGGGATTCGTTCATCTTTTGGTAAGTCGTTGAAATTATTTATAATAATAATAATAATATAATAATGTGCAATTGTTATTATTATTATGTCACAGAGGGATACCCCGGACAATGTGCAGCTGGCGGATGCGATGAACGTGGTGGAGGTGATCTTCAAGAACCTGCTGAAGAGGAAATCCCTCCTGGACAACACCGATCCTCAGTCCATCAAGATCCGTGCCTTGTACGAGGAAACGTGGCTGCTGCTCCTGCACCCCGTTGCCCCGAGCAAGAACTGGTCCCTCCACCGGATCCGCGAGATTCTGGAGACCCTGGTCAATGCGGAGGAGAGCCCAGCGTTTGCCTTTGCGAGCTACGGGAAGTACTGCAAGAATCTTGATGTCTTGGAAGCAACTGGGGCACCTGCTGCCAGCGGGAGACCTCAGGGATGATCCCATCAAGGCCAGCAACTTCCTGGCGCTGTTCAACCTCCTGGACCTGGGCAAGACCGTGCTCAATGTGGCCGAGTACCATGTGCAGCCGGAGGAGAAGTCGAGGAGCTTCAGCTTCGAGCAGAACCGAAAGAAACTGAACCAACTCTGGCAGGCCACCATCCTCGCCAGCAGTGGAGTTGACAAGAGGCTGCATCGCCAAATCCTGGTGGTTCTGCTGGAGCGAGTGATCAACCACCTGGAGGATCCCATTCAGCTGACCGACTTCCTCATGGACTCGCTGCATCAGTTCGGTTGGTATTCCTCAGCCACTATTTATGTATTTCAATATATATATTCACAAAAATAAGCATACTAATTCATTTGACAATCTCGCAGATGGCCCCATTGCCTTGTTGGCCCTCCAGGGAATCTTCACTCTGATGCAGAAACAGAACATCACCTACCCGGATGGGTACGAGAATCTGTACAACATGTTCTACCCCCGCCATCTTCATGAAACGTATGTGCCGATTGACGATTTGGGGGCCATCGTGGAGGCATTGCCAGGAGTCGATTAGACCATTACCCCCCAGGACCAAGCAGGGCAGTGTAACTTCGTACTCCCGTCGACATTCTCGAAGTTGCTCGATTTCACCCTTGAGTTTAGCGATTTGTTCTGCCAACCATATCATATGATCCTTCAAAATATTTTCGAGCGACTGGTCCTTGGCCAGTTTAACTAAGGCGACGCCCCAGTCACCACATCCGTTTGCTCCTCTGCCGCCAACTGCCGCATTAGGATGTCCTCTAGTTGCAGGACTTTCAACAGTGCCCTTTTCCTGGTCCTCATCGTCCGCCGCTCGGATACCATGTGTTCGCTAATTTGATCGTTTGTTGATTGTATCAGAATCTTTTTTATCTCCATCTGCGCCCACGTATGTTCTTCTGGTTCGTCTGATATGGAAGACACCATGCTTTGTACTTTTTTTTCTACAAGAATTCTTGTAGAAAAGAAGGTACAAACCAGCACTGGTATTTCCAGCACTGGCTGTGGGAGCTCCTCCTCTACCTCCTCATCCTTCTCCACTTCCACCACCTCCTCCTCCACGTCCTCATCCTCATTCTCCACCTCCTCGTCATCCTGCACTTCCTCCTCATCCTCCTCCTCTTGCTTTTCCTGTTCCTCTTGATACTCCTGCTCCTCGAGCTCTTCGTCGAATTATGGATCGGATTATGCGTAGCTCCCACCCAAAGTCATCCAGCTCATCTTGATCTTCATTTGGAGCTTCTCGATCTCCATTTTCGAAGTTGAGTAAAGTATTTTCGTGCATTGTGTTTGTTTTATTATAAATTATACTTGTAAAATATAAATTATGGTGATGTTTACCCAGTGGTGTTTGAAAATGTTCTGCTAAATTTGGGCCCTGCCCATGACATCATATCAAATAAAATTGCTACGCCTATTTGGGTGGAGAGATTTAAGGATTTCTTAAAAAAATGTTCAGCATTAAAAAAGGAATTAAATACATGATTTTTTTGTTTGTTAATTTGAAGGCACAAAACGATAAATAAACTCTTTAAGGGCGCCAAATAAAAAGGAAAAAATCAAACAATGAATAAAATGTAAAATTACAATTGATTTACATTGATTTAAAAGTTAAACAGTTTTTATCCGACAGTCCGCCATCTACCTGGCCGACATCTTCCTCACCTCCACGCACTTGCCGGAGAATCTGGTGGCGGCCTTCGTGAAGCGTTTGGCTCGCTTGGCCCTCCGATCGCCCACCGAGGATGCCGTGAGGAGATCAGCGATCCCTACGATGAAACCGCATCGGACCCGGTCAAGTCGGAGGCCATCAACAGTTCGCTGTGGGAAATCGCCCTGCTGCAGAAGCACGCCGTGCCCGAGGTGGCGAGTGCTGCTCGATTCATTAATTCTTCGCAGCCCATCATGGAGTTCGATCTGGGACCACTGCTGAAAAGGAAGGAGTCGAATGTAAGCGGACCCTGCGGGATGCCCTTGAATAACAAAACGGGTTTAGGGGGGAGCATCTATTATTTTTATTGATTCCATAATTTCCATTTTAAGATATTTGACGACGAATTCCGGACGAAGGCGAGCTACGAGGAACTCACAAGTTTGGCGCTGCCCAAGAACGATATCCTCACCAAGTACTGGGAGCTCATCTAGATTAGCTAGTCAGCCAGTCAGTTGGTTAGTGCTATGTTTAAGCCGGATTAAAGTGGAGCCTCTGGGGCTGCTGATAGGCCATCTCGGCCTGAAACCAATTCGCTGGCCAAACGTATTTGATCTTTCCTGGCAATCCAATCTTTGGGAGTATCATCACCTGCGGCTCCTGTTGCTGCTCCTTCTGCTGCTGCTGCAGCTGCTGCCTGAGTTTCGAGCAAGTGCGGCAAGGTCGAATGAGGGCGAAGTAGAAGCACTCGGCTATGGAGAGGAAGCTGAAGCCCAAGAACAAGCCCATCAGTCCGCCAACTGCCGCTGCAAGGGATTCGATGTTAAATATATATTAAATATTATATATATATATATATAATTAGTTTTAGAAAAAGAATTAAGCAGCAAATTAAATGAAATTGCCGAAATATGATTCTATAGCTATTTGCACTCACATAGGAAATCGGAGAGTCCGATGAACTCGGTTTGCTTGTTGGCCCTGAATGTGGGATCCTTGAAGTACATATTCACCACCGCCACACTGCGCTCCACATAGGAGTCGGAGAAGTTCCAGCGGCCAGTGGGATGCGCCTGCTCGAAGCCGTCGTGGGAGATCTTCGTGGAGTAGTCATTGGTGCTAAAGGAGAGGTCGAAGCACGAGGGCAGGCACTCCTCCGTCAGGATTTTCGCCGGATCTATCCGCAACTTCATCTCCATGCCGGGCGCTAGCAGGACTCCGGTTTCCCGCACATTCGGCGACTCGTTGGTGCTGTGCAGGGCGATCTTGAAGCCGATGCTGCTGGACGAGGAGCAGTAGTAGGCGTCTGCCTTGACGTCGAGGGTCAACGAAAGGCCCAGCAACTCTCCGGTTCCCTGGCCGCGGCGGGGATAGAGCGGCATCTCTGCCGCATCAACATCCTCCCGGGAGCCCCGTCTCTTGTAGCCCAGCTCCCCGTGCCAATTCAAACAAGTTTTTTGTTACTATTAAAAAAATACAAGTGATTTATTTTGTCGTTTAACTAGAATTAATTTAGGGATGCAAAAATAACGAAAATACAATGTAAAAATGTATAAATCATCAAATACATTAATAATTATTCAAGTAATAATTATTTAAATAATAAATTAATGCATACATATTTAATTCCTTTTAAAAAAAAATTGTTTTTACCCGCTTAGAGCATTTCAATATTGGACGTCCCGTTGCCGGTTGCAGTTCGCGTGGTCTTGGTCACCTGATGGTTGGTCATCAAGGGAGGAGGACTGCCGCACCAAACCACCTGGATTCAGATTCAGATTAGGATTGGGAATCGGAGTAGGGAATTATAACAAATACCGGAACCCGAGAACCTACCTTGCGGAATGCCTTGCGGAAGTTGTCGGATAGGAAAGCATATAGAATCGGGTTGATGCAGGAGTTTGTGTAGGCCACCACATGCGAAATGATCTGGATGATCACCGACAAGTGGCTGCCGCCGTACAGATTTAGTGCCTTCATCACCAAAATGACCTTGATAAAAAATCGGGAGATGGGTTAGAAAACTATATCTCGTTAGATATAGCAATACCCAGAGAATTGTGAATATGTCTCATATGAAAATGTTGTATTCTGCAAATGAGATATTGGACATGTGAAAACTTATCTTAGAAATGTCTTTACAAGAAAAGGAATTAGTTAAATATTTAATTGATATATCCATTCAATCCATTCAATTAAATTTGAAACGTTATATCACAGAATTTGTGAAAAGATTATGTTTTAAATACAGGAAAATATAGGAAAAGGAATAAAAAACTAAATCAAAAGTTATTTTCCATATATTTTTTTCAGTGAAGAATCCTGAATTAAATTTAATTTATATACCATGGAATTTCTCTTCAATATATATTTGAATTTTTTAGCGTAATTTTTATTGGAATGTGCAGACTCGTAATCCGAATTAAAAATTAATTTATAGAAAGGGATTTAGTTAAATATGGAATTAATATATGTATTTAATAATATATGAAATATATAATATCAAAGCAATAGGAAAACGAAAAATAAAATTAATTCAAAGGTTATTTTCCCATATATTTCTGTAA
>JAJJHY010000327.1:113032-142803 GCA_021224005.1 Drosophila setifemur
TGCAAATGTATGTAACAGGCAGAAGGAGGCGTGGCAGACCCCACAAAGTATATATATTCTTGATCAGCATGACGAGCTGAGTCGATATAGCCATGTCCGTCTGTCCGTCTGTCCGTCCGTCCGTCCGTCCGTCCGTCCGTCCGTCCGGATGAACACACGGATCTCAGCAACTGTAAGAGCTAGAGGAACCGTATTACCAGTGTAGATTCTCCTAATACTGAGTCAATTAGAGTTTATTTTTTAAAGTCGGCGCCACGCCCACCGCCCCCGCAATTTGTATTTGAATTTTTGCACTGCCCTGCACTGCACAATTTTCAAGCTAAAATTTTTATAAAAATACACATGCAATTGGAGCATCGATTTCTACCGATCCTGAAAATTTCATCAAGATTGGTTAATTAGAAAGCGCACAATAAATACCTAAAGTGTACAGGCGCTAAACACAAATAATCTGTTTATTTGCGCAAATAAACGGTAAAACGCTTGCGTTGGGTGGTAGATTTTTCTCGGAAATGCCGCTGCAGCTGCGCTGCCACTACCTTCATATACATATGTATGAATGTGCGTCTTCAATATATTTATACTGTATTAGCTGCCGGTTCAAAAAGTTTGGGTTTGTCGAATGGTTACGACGCTCGACTTAAAACGCGAAGATCTTGGGTTCGAGTCCCAGACCGGACTCGGCGTGAATATATATATATATATTTTTTTTAGATTTATTTTGCTTATAACCAAATTTGTACAGGGTCTGTAACAGTCGGGAAACTCGACTGTAACGTTCTTACTTGTTTGAATATAAACTTCTTACTCTTTTTGATTTAAATGAATTTCTTTACTATTTTTTTGGCAGTCGAGTCTTTATGCAGTTCGAACCACTATTGACGGTTTTCACACAGAGTAAATGAAATGAAATTGTCAAATATCTAAGTTATTTCCATTTTGAACACATGAAACTTTATTTCATTTCGAAATGGAGGAATTTAATATGCCGGATAAGATAATATTTCATTTGAATTTCCGTTTTTCCTTTGTTTTTAGTTAAGTAAACTTTTTTGTAGACCACATAAAATATAGGATATAGGAAAGCATTCTGGGATGCATTTCAATACAAAACATTCACATTTATTTTAAAAGTACTGAAACTTTGCTGGGCATACTCAATATTCAATACTATTTTGGCTTATGTTAAAATTAAAGTTTAAGCAATTGCAATTAGTTTAAGGGGAAAGAAGTTTCAAGTTGCTGGAAGTTCAACCTGATATCGATGCTTGGTGACTCCGATCACGTTTTTGAGTTCCCTACCTATTTTGTTTTTAGGCAAACTCTATTAAATAATATTGCTTACCATTATAGTTGTTTTTGAATATTTTTAAATTTTCTACTAACTAATTTTTAAAGCAAACATATCACAAACAAATATTTTTGTACTACAATTTTCCCTGGCAAACTCCTGAAAATTCTAGCTTTATTTGACACAAAATGTCCCCGAATAACACAACAAATATTGTTCAGGGACTTGCTTCCCCTTTTCCCGGCATCATATCTGCGTTTTGTGTGTGTGTTTTTCCAACTGAATTCTCCCGGGAAACATCGCTCACATTTGTGGCCTCTTTCAGTTTCAGTTTGAGTTTGAGTTTGAGTTTCAGTTAGAGTTTCGTTGACCCGGCCAATGGCCACTTAAAAATGCATGAGCCAAAGCTCATGATCTCTTCTTACATCCTAATAAAAAGACATTCATCATGGCCCATAGGAAAAGCAACAGCAGCCGCAGGTGCTGGCAAAATATATAATTTCCCTCACTCGCCACGTGGCGTATACGCAATATTTTCAGGATTCTCTGTGTCTGGGCGTCATTTGTTGTGTTTTTTTTGTATTTGTTTACTTGATGTTTTCCGCTTTCCACTTACCGTGACTCTGCAGAGGGCTTGCAGCCCGGAGCACTTTTCCACAGACGAGCCAACATTCCCATGTACAGGAAGCAAATTAGCGTCAACGGTGCCACATATGATGATAAAAAGAACGACACCTAAAATAAGATACAAATACAAAAAAATGGGAGGTAAATATATATAGAAATATAATGGAGGGGGAAATTGTCTAAGTTTTGGGACTAATTTTTAACCCGGATTTATTTCAATGTATGTGTATAAAATAAGAATTCAAAAAAACATACATTGCATATTTTAGTTGACCAAATAAATCATTATTAATTTGATGCCAAATTAAGAAATAAGTGATAAACTCTTACAACTCTTGTGCATTTTTTGAATATATACCTTCACTGAAAAAATAGTTTGAAAACTTAAAACTAATACTAGTTGGCAAAGAGAATAGTTAAGTATCGTATATCAGAAGATAAACAAATTTCGAAAATGTAATTTTCTTCTTGCTAATTTTAATAAGCAATATTATAAACAATGTATGTATGTACATAATGGGATTTGAAGAACATGATGAAATCTACTATTCAGCTATTAAAGAATTTGACATAACGATTTAGTAACTAACAATAAAAATATAATCATTAAGCCTCATTTAAAGCCATGAAATTGTTGTGCCTTTTTCTGGTCGGAGGTCGAAGGTTTTTCCTCTGCCATCTGCTGCCATGTCAGCGGCTTTTGTTTTTGCATGGAAATTGTGAGACGCGCTGACCCGTAATGCTGACCAGATACCAGATATGAGTACCAGACGCTTTCCCCTCCCCATCCCCCTCCCCAACCACCCAGCAAAACCAACCCAATCCACTTTACTTCACCAGCTGCCGCTTAGCCGTATTCCCAACAGATATATATATATATAGTATATGCATGCACATATATAGTATAATATTTCTAAAATATGGCAGATAGTGACGCTTGAAAAAGTGCCAGAAAATACTCGCAGTTATGCTGGTTTTCCTCCCAATGGCCATCCAATCGATCAAATTTCACTGCATTGTGCCGCGGAATTTCCACGAAAATGAATGCGCATAAATCGGCTCGGAATTATCAATCCAAAAGCGAGATGCCACGACTAAATCATAAAGAATGCTATAAATCGGTTAGATTAGGTGTCGAATAAAATGAAAATTTGAAATTCATATGAACACATGTATCTTTACTCGGGAATCTTTGGTCTGGAGCATCCAAAGATTGTATTTTTGATTTTTTACAATTTTGTAGTCTTTTGGAATTTATTGATATATATATTTGATAAATGTAAAACATAACAAATAATACAATATATTATAAGATATAAGATATATATAAGATAATACTACTATTTTGGATGTATCTATATTTTTTTGTATTGTTTTGAATTAAATATTTTGGAGCTATTCTACTATATCCTGGATATCCTGAAAACCGCAAATTAATAATGCTTCAAAATTATTTATTTGTTCTTTTTTAGATTTTTAAGTATTTTCATTATGTTTTAATTGGATTTAAAAACAAAAATTACAAAAAAAATCAAATTACAAAAAAATAATAAATTCTAATTTATTTTGTCGTATTTCTTTAAATAATTTTATTGAACACATTTTCTGAATTTCAGACTACAATTTGACTACAATTCAATTTGAATTGCAGCGAATATATAAAATTGTATCTCTGAATTTTTTTTAAGCTTCCTGGTTCAACGAATTTGTAAACTTTTATATCAGAACCTCTCTTCAACCGATGGACTGGTGAATAATTTAATAATAATAATAATATTTTGCCGCCATTCCATAACTTCATGTTAAGTTAAGCTCATTAAGCCTTTTACCAGTTGGGTTTCTCGGTTAGTGGATTATTCTTTTTTTGTTGTTTGTTTATATTTTATTTGGGGCTGTGGATTCATTTGGGATTTTCAATGGGCAGCAGGCTTAAAATTGATTTTGGCGGCGCCTCAACTTTTACGTGGATTAATTTTTTCCTTAGCAGGAAAAGCGGAAAAGCGGGGCGGCAGGCAATGAAAACAATAAACCACACGCGGCCCAGCAAAATATGCGCAAAGGTGCAAGTCGGGAAAGTATGTAGACATATAACATATGTATATACTATATCAATTGTGAGCCACGAAATGAAGGCAATGAAACGGAAATACGAGAGTGTGGAAAAGAACGAGTGGCTTACACTGAACAGAAAACTGCATCATATCTTTTATGTTAACACAAACACAAACAAGTAAATAATTTTTTGTCATTTTCGGTTTAATGTGTTTTTTTATGATCTGAAAAATATTTAAATAGAGTAATAACTAAAAATAACTAAAATAAATTAATAAAAGAAAGCAAATTATATTCAATGAATTATGGTTATGTATTTCTGTTTAGTAGTTTCGGGCTTCTATTTTAAAAATGCATCTTAAATAATAATAAATTTAACAGGATTAAAATTTCTATGATTTTTTAATACCAACAATTTGAGTTTGTTAATAATGGAATTCTATATTTCTCTGGGCTTATTTTGTTGTTGAATAAAATCCATTAACATTAAAATGAATATTATATTTTTGGAACTATTCTACTACTATTGTAAACTGTTGTTAAAAATTAAATTTGTATTAGTAATTAGTGATAAATTGCAATAAAATTGAATACAGATTTTTACTCTTTAGTTTATACAAGATTAAGATAGGTAAGTTTAATTTTTTTCGCAGCGCACGATGAAATCGCGAATGCCGCAATTGTTATTAATCGCTGCCACGTCTTCGCATTCATATTCCGAAGGGGTGGGGAGGGGGCGTAAGAGGGCGGGGCAATGCCTGACAGCCATGGAATGGAAATCACTTTGTTGGGATTACCCATTGGCCATGGCCAATGAACATGTCGTTTGTTATCGACAAGGATAACGAAAACAAGGACAACGTAGCAAGGACGCAGGAGCAGGAGCAGGAGTGACATAATCCGTTCTGACACTTCTCCGGATCTGGGTTCGGATTCGGGATAATGATACCTTCGCCAACTACAGACTACTTCTGTACCTGTTCATATTAGGAATATATATATAGCTTATACGTGTATATATAATTTATATTCATGTTATTTCTGCAGGAATTATATACAAATCTACAATTTAAATACATATAAAATAAATGTAATATTTTCAATTGTATTAGTTTTACATAGTGAAACAATATGTTTATTATTATAAATACATTTTAATTTAAAATAATTCTTTGATTGGTATAAGGGGTAAGAATAAGACGTATCTATCAGTTTTGCTGCTGAAATACTCATTCATTATTATTTTAAGGGGATGATGAGCAGCAGACAGATGCAATAATTAAAGCCTGATTTGCAAAGGAAGCTCTTTGTAATGATGTTAATGATATTTCTGGCAGGAGCAGGAGCTGCATTTTATGACATTCACAAGACTTCAGTGAATAATACCGAGAGTGACAGGAAGATTATTGAAATGAGTTTATTTGTATAATTTGGCTCTTTTGTTGTACATTTCAGTAGCTTTTTTATTCAATGAACATAAAACACAACCAGTGACTGGCTACATTTTTGGGATACTGGCAAAGAAGGATTCATCCTTCTCTTCCTGTAGCAAATACTTGTCCTTGAAGCGATCTCAGCTGCTTTTAGCCAAATTTGGCAAATTGTCAAAACTCTCAAAAAAACAAAACAAAAAGTCCAACTCATTAGCAAACATTTGGAAATGGTTTCTCTTCACGCCAATTGCACTTTCGAATTGATGATCCACACCCTTGAGATGTCAATGAGCCACATCGGATGAGTTGAGGAACTATAAAGTAAAAATTTCACAATCGATCAGCATCGATAGCAACGCATAGATACACATAGTAGAGAAACATCGCCAAATAGATACACACAATGGCCAATAGCCATGAAATTTTACAACACAACAATCCGAGGGGCGAGCAATAAATAAAACTTTCCGATCTTGAGAAGAGGTCTTTTTTTTGTTGTTGGCCTTTAAACTTTATGCGGATGCCAATAAAATGTAATAAACTGAAGTGTGTGCCACATGATAGATGGTGGGGGAGGGGGGCCCAGGATATATATTCGGAAATATCCTTAGCAATCCACATTACCCAAAAATTGCGTCCATAAACGCAACTGCAGCGTCGCTTCAGACACTCAGCGAAATTAATCAACTTGCCGCAGCGCTGGCGGCAGCTTTGATGAATGCTCCAATAAATTTTTTCTCTCCACCCCACCTACGCCCATGTGATGAGTGAAATTATGAATTGGCTCCAAAACAGCCAATAAACTAAAACAATGCTACTCACTTGGCGACACTTTTACTAGGTATATTAATATTAGTTTCATCTAACAATTCAAATTTATGCACATTAAAAACATATTCAAAATGTATCTTAAATTTTCTCGGCCTAGTAGTAAAATATTGTTATAAAATTCAATTAAATTAAACGTTCTCATTCAGTTTTTATACAATCTCTTTTAATAAAATCTCTGGTAATTTTGTAATTTGTATTGAAAATAAATATAACGATTCATTTGCTTAAATTTGAGAACAAATCATTTAAGCTGTTACCTAATTAATTAAGCTGTGACTTAATTCTGTAGAATTAATTTGGTTAAAGGCAGAGTAAAACAGGTATTTCTGTACTGTAGCTCCCAAGTCAGTTGGAAATTATCAATTATAATGTAATATTTACAAGAGTTGAATAGTTTTACAAACACAACAAATCAAAGACGTCTTTAATCAACTTTCAGCCCTGCCTTTTCCGATTTTTTCATTTCCAACTCCGGCTTTTCTGGACTTTTTTGATTTATTTATATGACTTCTAAACGACGACCAATATTTTGCTCGTTAGTTTCGTTGCACAAGTTGGATTTTCAGTTTATTTCCAGACACGGCGCACTGTATATATTTAGTACATATATATACCTAAATCTATAGTCACATATATATGAGCTCTGACCACACTGATGACCCTGACAATGGCAATATCCAGGTTCGGAAAACCAAAATCAAATTCGAGCTAAAACAAACAAGAACAAGAAAGGAAGGCTAGCTTCCGTACCCGAAGCTACCCTTGCAGGCTAGTTGCTTTCAAACCGTTCAATCGTTTGTATGGCAGCTATAGGATATAGTTATCCGATTTTTGGGTTTTTAAATTTCTAAGAAGGCTTTAATGTCTTTGAAAACTGTTTTTATCAAGAATGAATTAATTGTCTTAAAACACACCAGAGTTATGCTCAATGACCCATTTTCTTCCATCGTTCCTATGACAGCTATAGGATATAGTAGTCCAATTTTGATGAAACTTTTAGGATATGTTAAAATTCCTATTAAATAGAGTTTTCCAAGAAATAAATAAATTATCTTAAAAAATGGCGAAATTTTGGCACTTTTTCCCAATCGTTCCTATGGCAGCTATGTGATGTAGTGTTCCGATTCCGGCCGTTCCGACTTATATACTACCTGCAACAGATTGAAGGGTCGGTGCCAAGTTTCAGTCCGATAGCTTTAAAACTGAGGGACTAGTTTACATAGCAACCGACAGACGGACAGACAGACAGACGGACAGACGGACATGGCTAGATCGACTCGGTTGGTGATGCTGATCAAGAATATATATACTTTATAGGGTCGGAAATGCCTCCTTCACTGCGTTACAAACTTCTGATCAAAATTATAATACCCTCTGCAAGGGTATAAAAATGGCCAAGGGAATACCCCTTCAGGCCGGCTATAGCATAAAGTGATCCAATTTATTTTAATCTTTAATCTTTATATTTCCCAAGAATGAATTAATTATCTTTAAAAACAAGTGACTTATGCTCAATGCCCATTTTTTGACAGTTTTTGGATATGAAGTGCTCTGGTTTTGATGTGACCTTCAGGATCGGCCAATGATAAGGAATCATTTCAAAACAATTTAATTCCAAAGAAAATTTAGCTATAAATATATGTCCAAACTATTGTTAATCTTCAAACAACAAAGTTTTTAGCTGAATTAAAGAAAAACTGAAATAAATTTTTTCCTTTTTTTCAGGCTCCAGATTTTTGTAATTTACTTGATTGCTGTGTTCTTAATCGATTACATGTTCCTGATCTTGGGGATTTGGGGAAGTCCTTTAAAGAGCATCCACGCATCCCGGTTTTATTTTGCCCTCCGTGGTGTGGTTTCCTTTTCAGCAATTGCGATTTATGCGGGATTTGATGTTCGAATGGGGAGCGGTGTCGGGGACATCCGTATCCGAATCCGTGTCCGTATCCGAATCCGTATCTGTGTCAGCCAAGCGAACTGTGCAATTTGCCGTGCCAGGTGGCTTTTCCAGGGGCAGAGTGAGGAGGGGACAGGAGAGGAGGGGGACGGGGATGGGGATGGGGAGACAAAGATGAATTCGGAAGGGAAACAGGAGAAAGTGGAGAAAGAACAGGAATAGGCGAGGAACCTCCACGGGTGCATATTAGCTCAAGATAGCGAATAGCTCACGGAGTCGCACAGTTAGTCAGTCCGCCAGTCATTCATTCAGTTAGTCAGTAAGTCACTTACAAACACAGAGAGAAAAATAATTATTAAAAGTCCCTGTTTATTTCAGCTATAATTTGCATGTTAAGCTGGGAACTCGAATTGTTCAAATTGTATTCCAAAAATGTTCTTATTTTTCAAAACTGTTATTCTTGTGAAACATAAAAAATGTAATTAAAAAGGTTCAAAAACACAAACCTTTTTATACCCTTGCAGAGGGTATTATAATTTTGACCAGAAGTTTGCAACGCAGTGAAGGAGACATTTCCGACCCTATAAAGTATATATATTCTTGATCAGCATCACCAGCCGAGTCGATCTAGCCATGTCCGTCTGTCTGTCCGTCTGTCCGTCTGTCCGTCTGTCCGTCTGTCTGTCTGTCTGTCGGTTGCTATGTAAACTAGTCCCTCAGTTTTAAAGCTATCAGGCTGAAACTTGGCACCGACCCTTCAATCTGTTGCAGTTAGTATATAAGTCGGAACGGCCGGAATCGGAACACTACATCATATAGCTGCCATAGGAACGATTGGGAAAAAGTGCCATAAATTCGCCATTTTTTAAGATAACCAATTCATTATTTAGAAATCTATTTTTAATGACTATTTTAACGTATCCTGAAAGTTTCATTAAAATCGGACCACTATATCCTATAGCTGCCATAGGAACGATGGGAGAAATGGGTCATCGAGCATAACTCTGGTGTTTTTCAAGACAATTAATTCATTCTTGATAAAAACAGTTTTCATAGACAGTAAAGCCTTTTTAGAAATTTAAAAACCCACAAATCGGATTACTATATCCTATAGCTGCCATACAAACGATTGAACGGTTTAAAAGCAACTAGCCTGCAAGGGTATTCTAAGCTTCGGGTACCGAAGCTAGCCTTTCTTTCTTGTTTTAAATTAAAACAATCAAATTGAGTATGTTAATTTTAAGCAATTTTAAAAGTATATGTTTTACCATTGATAAACTACAAAACCTTAACTTAATTTGCATAGTATAGTTTACAAACTAAAATTAGCCAAGAACTATTTACTTGCCACCTTAAAAACTCAGAGCAAGAAATGCATTTCGCTCAGTGCCTCTCAACGATATTCATTCACCCCCCCTCCCCTCAACCCACTCCTCGGCCACCCCCGAAAAACAACTGTGGCTTTCTGTGCAACATCCTTCCGTCACAAAATGACTCCTCCTTTCGAACAGAGGCGCCATTCAAGGGGGGTGCCGAATGGATTAATGGACTCAAGTTCAAGTTATAAACATAACAAACTCGAGTTGGATTCACTGGGACAGACCAGACCAGAACAGAGCAGGAAAGATGAGCAACTCGAGCGGACGGAAAATCCATTGCGGATAACGCTGATCTATGAGAGGGAAATGGGGTTCATAATGTTGATGGAATTGCGCTGCCCCCAACCCCCAAAAAAACGGGAAAATAATTGCGAGCTACGCCACTGGACGACTATGTATTTCAGAATCAACGAAGATGGAAATTCAAACTTCAACCCAGATTGCACGGTGGATAATAGAGTTTGTATATAATGCTTATTGTTTTCGCTTTGTGTCTGCAAATTATTAATTAATTCAATTAGAGAATAAAACGAAAATTGCTTATGAGCAAATGCATGTCATTAAAACTCCGCCTTTAATAATGGAATCATTTAAAATTCCATTTAATGCATAAACTTTGTGTTTTTTTTTAAGTTGTAATTTGAATCAATACTCTCTTGTTTTGTTTTAATATTCTAACATATTTGTTAAATAAATTCCAATAATAAAAATATTAAATTTGAGTTTTTTTAAATGAATCAAAGTTTTGCAATCGTACGCATAAAAATTACTTATACGCAATGTTGGGCATTACGCAATGACAGGAGCTAGGGGGAGGAAAATGGAACATGGAACATGGCTAGAATTCACCTGGAAACCAACGAGACTCCAGACCTCCTCCTCCGTGGAGAAAACGCAAGCGGTGCCAGCAGCTCCATGGTACTGGTTGTTCCTCACCGAGTGCGAAAGTGCCACCGGAATCGCAGTTGTCACAATCGTTATCCAAGCGCACATGATGGCCCTGGGTAGCAAATTGCAGATATATATATTTGTAAATATTTTTAGTATATCGTGTTTTAAAAATTGTTGTCAAATGTTAGAAAACATTCTAAGCAGTACTTATTACTTAAATTGAAAGTTGAATTTGAGATACAAACAGAAAAGTACAGAATGTTTTTCAATAATAAAAATTGGAATCGGTTGTAAAAATAAAATAGTGGCATACACAGAAGAGTAATATATATGGATTAATATTAAACAAGTTACACAATATTTTATATTTTATCAGCTTTAATATTAAAGGGTTTTTCAATGGCTTCTTTGTTAGTACATTCTCCTCCATATTTTTTAATCACTTAAAATGTTTCCTACTTTCCTTCGGCAAGGCTGCTGCTGCCATCAAAGTTTGAACTTGGCTAATTGAAAAATGTCTCAACGAAATGGCAGGACGGCTTTGTTTGCTGGTTTCTTAGTTTAGTTTCCTACAAGTGTCACTATTTTGCCGTATCTTTAAGGAACGGAAACAGCTGTGAGCCTAAATGCGATATTGCTAGACATAGATGTCATGCCACAATGGCGGACGGAAAGTGTACGCAAAGGTCGCAGGTCAAGGAAAAAGACTTGCAGGTAGGCAATCCAGTTAGCTAATTACACAGCCCCGACAAATTGATGCAATTAGTCCAGATGATGTGGGATACGGAGAGCAGCTGGATCTGTTGCACCAAGCAAAATCGGTGGTTAGCCTATCGTGGAATTGGCTATAGTCCTTACATGAGAAATCATGAGTTTTAATAAAATTAAAAAAACTGAAATCGGGCGCATATTTACATCTAAATTGCAAAAAAAAAACTATACTATACTATACTTAAACTATAGATAGATCCTAAAATGGATGCAAAAACTACGTAATGGGGGGCAACCAGTGTCTTGTTTGCACATTAAGGTTTTTTAAATAGCTTTTATTTTATCCTATACAGAAGGTTTTATTACTTTGATTTATTGTTTTTAATTATTAAATAAAATTAATGCAAATATTCAATATTATGAAATTAATAAGTAATCCGGGCATTGCCTATAAAATTATTAAGAAGCTGATCAAATGATCCTAATTAAACTTGTGGTAAACAGCTTGTGGTTTTTGTTGTTTAGCCTTTTGTGAATTGTTTTTTTTTCGAGTGTTTTGGAATGCATTCCGGTTAGATGAAGCACTTACAGTGTGGCGTTGCGCTCCGTCCGCAGGGACATGCTCGTCACGGGATGAACGACGGCCAGGAAGCGATCAAAGGACATCAGCACCAGGGTGTAAACACTGCAACTCGGCACACAATTCGTAAGTCGGGTTTGAGTCTCATCAGGAGCATTGTAAATTAAGGCATGCAGTTAAGTATCTAAGTATCTTTGGAACCTACGTGCATTGGCATGTAACCACAATCATATACTGGACGAACTTGCACCACATATTGCCGAACGGCCACTCCGGCAGGACGTAGTCGGTGGCCGTGAATGGAACGCAGAATATTACGAACAGGATATCGGACACGGCCAGGTTGATAATCAGCAGGTTGGTGGTGGAGCGCATCTGTTGGTTGGCCACAACCACTGCAGTTGGAGTGGAGATCATAGTTGGCTTTAATATAATATATTACTTATATAGCAAAGGGTTTAGTTAGTTGTATTGTAACAGCAAGGTGGAAGCATATTCGATCTTGTTCTTGAGCAGCAATAAGCCTGTCCATATATGTACATAAGTCAGTCGTATAAATATTTGTCGTATTGCTGTTGATACGATGTCAGATGTCATAATAGAATATATAATCAATAAGCCCTAAAAGTATTCAGCAGATTTTGTAGTTGAGCCTCGAATAATCAGTGGAGTAACTGGTATTGAATGGTCGGGGCCATAATGTTATTTTCCATACCCTGTACCCAAAGGGTAAAGCTGAGTCGAGCTGAGTCGATATAGCCATGTCCGTCTGGATGAACGAACGGATCTCAGCAGCTGTAAAAGCTAGAAAAACCATATTACCAGTGCAGATTCTCCAGATACTGAGGCAACTGAAGTTTATTTTTTTTTTGTCGGTGGCACGCCCACCGCCCCCGCAATTTGTACTTTTAATTTTTGCACTGCACAATTTCCAGGCCAAAATTTTTGTAAAATTTACATGAATTTTTTTATTTGGACATTTGTAAATAAGGAAATTGTTTAATATACAAGTACATATTGTTGGCATAATTGAAATGATCTTAATATTACTTTTCTCTTGTTAATCAATTTAATCCAAAATTATGAATTTCAAGGATGCCGTTTCCATGGCACTGGTCCAGTTTTGGTCCATACTTTCTTAGTCAATGTATAAAGCTACTCCCTATTATCCAACCTTCGCTCCCGTTTCCCTTTTGCTTCCCCCTCGGAAATCCTCCAGACTCCTCTGACTTTGTCCTCTAACTTTCTTTTTTTCCCCCCAATTACGCGAACAACCGGCAGCAAACAGCGCAGTGGGGTACGAAAGGGGGGTTTTGAGGGGGTTATACTTATGTTGTGTCTCTAATTAATTTAGTTAGTAAGCATGCATTTATTTATATAGATTTTTAAAAAAAATTTTGCCATATTGTTTGCCATATATTTTATTTTTACCGCCCATCAAATAGTTTCCCATATATGTAGACACTTACTGTTTATTGTATAAACTTCTTCTTATTTACTGACTATCTATTAAAATTCAATACATAAAATATATATAAAATATATTGAAATTACAAAACAAAATGAATAAATAAATGGGGTCTTCGCAAATTTCATTAGAATGTGTAATTTTTTGTGATGAACAAGAAAAAGTTTACGTTTTCAGACATTTTTATAAAACTAAACAGGAAGTAAATTTTATTTTGAATTTAAAATGACATATTTTAAAGTTTAAGATTATGATATTAGAATCCGTTCGAAAATTCAGTCTACGCCGGTGACATTTGTTGTTGTTTGGCTGAAAGTGTGCATGTGTGTGTGTGTGTATGTGTCACTAGGCATGGGCGGAGGGGTGGCTTAAAGTTCTGAAGGGGTCGCCCAAATAACAGGAGTCTAGCATTGTTAACATTTACCATTTTCTATGTTGCTTCTGCTTTCACTTTTTTGCTCGCTTTTCCTGGCTTTAGGTCGCTTTCTTTTCTTTCTTCCCCCCTCTCCCCTTTCTCCTTCTATTTTCTCCCCCCTCCCCCTAAGTCTTTTCATGTGCACTCAGTTTTCTTAATTTTGTCCCCTTTTCCAAAGGAGCTACTCGCAATTAGCCAGCAATTTATGTTGCTCTACACAAAAGAAGCGTGACAAAGGTGTTCAACTGTAGACGCGATGGGATGCCGATGGATTGATGTCGGGCCACGAAGCCAAAGGAAATATAAACTCAAAAGACCAACAATTTGGGGAGAAGAACTCAGGTGGCAAGTTAAAACGAAATGTAAATATCGCGACACACAATTAATAAGAAAAATAAATAAAAAGAAAAAGAAAACATGTGATTCTGTAACTTAATATAAGGGTATCAAATCAGCACATAATTATATTAATTATATAAGTTAACTTTCTAAGAAACGAGAAATTCTGTGCCTATACCAATTTCTAATACTTTTTTTTCTGCCTATCCTTTTTATACCCTTGCAGAGGGTATTATAATTTTGACCAGAAGTTTGTAACGCAGTGAAAGTGGCATTTTCGACCCTATAAAGTATATATATTCTTGATCAGCATCAACAGCCAAGTCGATCTAGCCATGTCCGTCTGTCTGTCCGTCTGTCCGTCTGTCGGTTGTTACGTAAACTAGTCTCTCAGTTTTAAAGCTATCGGGCTGAAACTTTGCACCAATCCTTTAATCAGTTGCAGGTAGTATATAAGTCGGAACGGCCGGAATCGGAACAATACATCACATAGCTGCCATAGGAACGATTGGGAAAAAATGCCAAAATTTCGCCATTTTTTAAGATATTTTATTTATTTATTGGTAAACTCTATTTAATAGCAATTTTAACCTATCCTGAAAGTTTCATCAAAATCAAACCTGTACATCCTATAGCTGCCATAGGAACGATGGGAGAAAATGGGTCATTGAGCATAACTCTGGTGTGTTTTAAGACAATTAATTCATTCTTGATAAAAACAGTTTTCAAAGACATTAAAGCCTTCTTAGAAATTTAAAAACCAAAGATCGGATCACTATGTCCTATAGCTGCCATACAAACGATCGAACGGCTTAAAGGCAACTGGTCTGCAAGGGTTTTCTAAGCTTCGGGTACCGAAGCTAGCCTTCCTTTCTGGTTAAAGTGTTAAATTAGTAGAAAAAAAACCATATTTACTTTAGCTCTTACTTACTTACTTTAAAATCTCAGCTTATTTGATATTGTGACTTATGACAATTAAGCCTATTTTACCGAATTTTACTTCCGATTCTGCACCTGAGATAATGAATTATATATATATCTTTTCCGAAAATTTCATCGTTCTTTTATTGTGGCTTTCCGTTTTAAATGGGTTCAGTTGAAAACTTTTGGCTAGGGCTTTATTAATTAACAAAAGGCTGGAACAGAAGTATACATATATTGTCTGCTATCCCCAAGCTTTTCGAGAAACTTCTAACCCCTCAATTGCAACACCTATGCAGCTCTTTTATTTCTCCATGCCAACATGGATTTATGGAACGTCGCTCGACGACAACTAATCTTTTGGAGCTCTCATCTTTTGTTATCGAGGGCTTCCAGTCAATTTTTCAAACGGACGTCATTTACACAGACTTCAGTAAAGCATTCGACTCCGTTAATCACTCTCTTCTTTTAAAAAAGCTTGACAAAATGGGCTTGCCTGTATGCTTACTAAAATTGATCAGCAGTTACTTGAGTAATAGAACTCAAAGGGTTTTTTTCAAGAGCTCACTTTCTGATGAAATCTATGTCACCTCTGGCGTCCCTCAAGGTAGTCACCTTGGTCCTCTGCTGTTCACACTCTTCATTAACGACCTTCCATCGGTCGTGCCTAATTCTCGCGTACTAATTTACGCGGACGATGTCAAGCTTTGTATTCAATATAATGATCCCTCTCGTCAATCGGTATTACAGGCCGATCTTAATAACTTACAGGCATGGTGTGTAATAAATTCTCTAAAATTAAACGGCTCTAAGTGCAAACTGATAACATTTTACCGTAAAGAGCCTCAGTTTGCTGCTTACTCTCTAGATGGAGTCTTTCTTGATAGAATCACGCGTGTTGATGAACTTGGCGTCATACTTGATGCCAAATTAAAATTTACTGACCACATTTCATGCATGGTAAATAAGGCCATGGGTGTGTTAGGCTTTATAGAAAGGTGGTCAAAAGAATTTAATGACCCCTATGTGACTAAGACTTTGTACGTCTCGCTTGTCCGGCCAATTCTTGAGTACGGATCATGTGTCTGGAGTCCTCAGTATGGAGTTCACCAAGACAAAATTAGAGGCCTCAACTGGGAACCAAACTTTCAACTTCCCTCTTACTCAAGTAGACTGATGCTTCTAAATCTACACACACTTACTAATCGTAGAACCATGCTTGGAAAATTCCAAAATTGATATTTTGGATATTGGGTATTTTAAATGACAATTTAGATGCATATATATATAGTGCAAGTTACGATTTGAGCCCCCTGGTATATTAGAATCATTGAAATACACCAGTATCAAGAGGGCTTACATAAATAATAAGCTCAGGAGAGTCATTGTTGCGGTTCGAATTTGAAGCCGATAGTTATTTAGTATTTTGAAGTTGGCGATATTAATATTGAGGAAATGGTCACACATAAGCTATCGTCCGAGTATACCGCAAAACTGTATCTACATATATAGGAGATAGCAGAATATATTATTTAAGTTTCATTTAAGAATGCTACTCCAATTTCAGAACACAATTTTCCTTCTTATTGTGACCGGGAATCCTTTTCAAGTTTTGGTCGTGACAACGAAATTTCTGAAATATTGCAGTTTCGTAGACACGGTTTTCGGACCATTTTTATATCAATAAGGTACAACTAATAATTGTTGTAATATTTGTTGTATTTGTATACTCTCCTAGTACATATAGATCAAGTGTTCTGGAAAGCCGTATATATTAAACAGAGTATTCAGAGTATTTGATTGAATAGTATTTAAACACAAGGTGTGAAAGCATAAAGATACGAAAATGGGACAATTACAACATCTTAACTTAAATAAAACGTCTTGAAACGGGTAAAACACAAACTGTTTAGTATTTTAGATTTGGCGTTTGGTTATTTGTCCCTAGTAAATAAACGGCCACACTTCAGATATCCACTTCCGCCATATTTTGAAGCTTCAATTTGGGCTGTCATTAATTGCTGAGTAATATTTTAATATAGATCAAATTCAACTACAAGCAGGTGCTTTCCGAAAGAATTGAATTCCTGCTAATCCAAGAAGTCCCGGACAAAGTTCTTGTAAGTTTTAAACAGTTTAGAAGACTTTTATTAATGCAGTTAACTAAAGGTTTTTGAAATCATTGCACTATAATAGGTATTAAACTTTACAACTAAGGAATACTCAATACAATTAAGTATCGGTCGCAAGAGGTCCTTTATCCAATGAGTTTTTTTGACCCTTTGAATGAGTTTGTTACATTATAGATTATAGCCGGGTTGCAGACTCAGTCCGGCCAAGGTGGGCTATAATTAATTTATAACTGATGGGAGTTGGATGAGGTGGTGAGTGAGGGTATTTGTATCGAAGGATGCATCGCCTCCCGTCACCTTGGACTGATTCGCTGAGTGCTCTGCGCCAACCCAAGGCTTTTTGGATTTTCGGAATGGCCATCCAACACCGGTGAGCGAGTGATCACCCCAAGGGACGAATCCCTCTCTCAGGGAAAGCCGAGGGCAAAACTTTAATGGGCGCTGCAAAGCTGGGAACATTTATTCTGTTGGAAGTAGGAATTTTTACCAGAAGTTTGCAAAGCAGTGAAGGAGACATCTCAGACCCCATAAAGTATATATATTCATGATCTGCCGAGTCGATTTAGCCATGACCGTCTGTCGGTTGCTATGTAATCTAGTCTCTCAGTTTTAGAGGTATCGGGCTGAATCTTTGCACCGACCCTTTAATCTGTTGCAGGTAGTATATAAGTCGGGCGTAAGTAACGGGCGGAATCGGAACATTACATCACATAGCTGCCATAGGAACGATTGGGAAAAAAGGTCGTGAATTCGACATACTTCGAAGATAATTGATTGATTCTCTATGGATCACTTTTTAATAACTATATTAACCTATCCTACAAATATTGTCCATATCGGACTACTATATCCTATGGCTGCCATAGGAACGATGGGATAAAATGGGTCATTAACCATAACTCTGGTGTTTATTACTAAAAATTTTTCATTCTTGGACAATATACTTCATTTACATTAAAACCAATTTAAAAAATGAAAACCCAAGAATCGGACCACTTTATCCTATAGCTGCCATACAAAAAATGATCGAACGGTTTAAAGGCAACTAGTCTGCAAGGGTATTCTAAGCTTCGGGCCCCGAAAATAGCTTTTCTTTCTTGTTTATATGAGAATTTATAACTGCCTTGACCGATCCAGAAAGTCACAGAAAAATCGAGCTTTATATCTTACAGCTGTCATAGGGTATATCATATATATCCTATGGCTTGGAAGCTAAAAACGAGCAAGTGGTTTGAGAGCAATTGGACTGATATCCTGCCTTTAAGTTTAAATTAACAGGTGGATGAAAATCAGTTTACTATATCATATAGCTGCCATAAAAAGGGAGGGGAGAATTGAGGTTTCAAAGATATATTGTTCATTCTTCCCCTTTTTATATGCTTTCCTGATTCTAATTTATTTTTCTAAATTAACCATTTTTTCCCATTATTTCTAAGGGATATTGTGTTCCGATTTTGATTAGACTATCAGTATCGGAAAACGTTAATTTTTAAATTGTCTTTTACAATTCCGAGTCATTTCTTTAGCAGCTATGTGAAGCAACAGAAATAAGGCTTAATAAGCTACTGCCCGACAACTTTAAATTTGATATACTAGTAGAAATGGACAACTGTAGATTCAGGGCGTTAAAAACTTGTGGGATAAATGAAATTACCCTCTGCACGGGCATATAACGTATTCATTATTTACGATATTGACGAATCTTTATTAAAACCAAGCCATAGATTTTTGACCGCTAAATCAAGTACAAGAAACAAACTATCTTTCGTTGACTGAATCTGTTTTCAAAGCGATCCAAATATGGATTAATCAATATTGGAAAAGGGGGTATTCCCTTTTGTTTTCTTCTATTGAGCATGCTTCAACCATGCTCATTGACGGAGTACTGAAAGAGGATCGGCGGAAGGAGTGAACCTCCTTGATGGCATCTTTGACTGGATGCTGTCCATCGTCAATCTCGTCCGGCAACCATGTTTTAGCACCACAACTCATTCCATCCAAGATGGGTTCCATAGTTTCAAGCGTACTGTTTGAAAGTTTGGACTCGGCCAATATGGTTCTGGCCTGGATTCTTTGGGCCTCACATATGTCCGTGGCATGTCGCTTCGCTCTGTCGGTTTCCTTGTTTAGATAGAACGGCGAACCAAACCCGTGACACATGGTGTAGTTATAACATTGGGCTCTCAAATCCGAGAGATTTGGAACCAATAAACCGTGGAGTGTGTTATTTAGGAGTGGTAAGTTCTAAGGAACCGATGGAGTTGAAAATGTTTTATAAGAGGCTTTCTATTTTCATACTCATTACTTACATTGTTGGCACCTTCTATTTTTCCCCTGAGGGTGTACAGGTTGGTTCGTTCCACTTCCAAGTTTAAGTTGACATCTTTGACTATTTCAGTGGCTTCTTTGATTTTGGCTTCTATCATACGCAATGTGGCGTCAATAGCCCTTATTTGATCTTCGTACCTTGTGATCCGATTCCAATATTCGATTTCCTCAATTTTTAAACAAATAGCAACGACCGTCAGACCTATTGCCAATCCTATCGGTCCAAAAATAAGAGATCCGATCGCAGCGAAGAAATCACCTATAAAAGCTTGCAGTCGGAGTTCATTTCTTCGCTGGATATTTCTCTCCAGTTCTAGTTTTTCTTTTCCGTAAAAGCCGTTCGGAGAGAAATCGTCGTGCACATCGTGAAGCATCGAATCAAAAAGATTTTTAAGTTCAGCTGTTCGGTTCTGTACGAGGTCCAAGAGATCCAACGATTTGGTAGTTTTCGCGAGCCCAGAATTTAGGGCTGTGACCATAATGCTCCACATGACATCCTTGCTCTCCTTTGGCAAAGTTGGGGATTTTATATGGGGGATAAAAATGTTGAGTGTGCACCGGACCCACGCACTTGTGGTATTGGAGGCGAGCTTCGCTATTCAATGTTCGCATTTCATCCATTTTGGATTTTCATCCATCCTGGTACCCGAGCATTGCCTCATCGATCAACGGCGCCTTGGAGCTCAATAAATTTGACTTTTTTGTCGAATTCGCTTTGATATTTAAAGACGACATTGTTCAAACTTTTAACTCCTTAAATAAAAATCTCGTAGTCGCTTTGACTGTCTTGACAAAAAACCATTAAAGGACCCAATAGAATTAAAGCATAAATTTGTGCGCCTTGTGGATTTCGTGTAAATTTGGCCAGCCCTCACACACACACACATACACACACACACCCACACACACCCTCAAATACTTTCAATATGCCGCTTAAATGCTGTTTCATAGCATACTTTTGTGCGTACGCATGTGTTCCCTTAAATTGCAGGTACGTGCATCCTGCAGCAAATCCTTCAAGTGCCGGCATACTAAAAAAAGGAGGAAGAAAGGTTGCTTCGGCTTCGGCACTATAGCTTAAAATACTCTGCATTAAGCCTGATCCCACCGAATACAGACTGTTCGCAACAGTGTAAATAAAACCATTCAAACTTTTGTCCTTTTTCGAACCTTTCGATAAAGAAATACAGCAAAATATCGAATAGTTCAGATAGTAAAGTTAGCTAATACGTTGTTTTTTTTATATTTTTTTCCCCCTATTTTACTCAAGAGAACTAAGACCTATTCTTACGGATGAAATTATTAGCATTAAGGATTACAGAGTGAGGATTTTAATGATTTTTTTGATTAAGAGAAATCCGTTGCATTGGGTAAGCTTCAGAGCTGAAAGATTAGATTGCACAAAGGCAGAAGAAAAATGTTCGGAATAATTATAAATACCCTTTCCAAAGGGTATGTAGAGGTAGAGGAAGAGGGAAAGCTCTTGAAAGATTGAAGCTTATACGTTTCTCGGGCATGTGCCTGGGGTTACTCGCATCTTGAAGTCCCAATGTCAGTCTTGTCTTTCCGCTCCTTTGTCCGCCGCTTGAACCTTCCCTATACATTCCTTCCTTCTTTGTTCCTCCTCTTCTGATCTCGCGATGCTGCAAATGGCAAATGGCGGCTGCAGCTGTTGCTTTGTTGTTGCTGCAAAAGCCGGTCTGCAAAAGGAGGAACAAAAAGATTGTAGAAAAAGAGGAAAAATAGCCCTTTTTGCCTCTGACGTATTTCTGTACATCATCTTCCCTAGCAGTTCTACACATAGCAAAGAGGCATTTCTAAACAAATTTAAAATTTTAAATTTTTAAAGCGAATTCGAACACCCGTCAGGGATCCTACAAGTCCAACACCATCAACACCAAAAGTCCAAGAAGGAGGACCAGATGTTCAAACGGCGCAACACCAACGACGAGGACCTCACCTCGCCCATAATGGAGCTAAACGGCCAGTCGCCGGTGCAGCTGTCCGTGGACGAGATTGTGGCGGCCATGAACAGTGAGGACCAGGAGCGTCAGTTCCTGGGCATGCACTCTGCTCGCAAGATGCTGAGCAGGGAGCACGATCCGCCCATTGACCTGATGATAGGTCATGGCATTGTTCCCGTATGTATTTGTTTCCTCCAGAACACCACCAACACAACGCTGCAGTTTGAGGCCGCATGGGCTCTGACCAATATCGCCTCGGGCACGTCGGACCAGACGCGCTGCGTCATAGAGCATAATGCGGTGCCGCACTTTGTGGCTCTGCTCCAGTCAAAGTCTATTAATCTGGCGGAGCAGGCCGTCTGGGCCTTGGGCAACATTGCCGGTGACGGGGTCGCAGCACGCGACATAGTGATCCACCACAACGTGATTGACGGCATCTTGCCGCTTATCAACAACGAGACGCCTCTGTCTTTTCTGCGTAACATTGTGTGGTTGATGTCAAACCTGTGCCGCAACAAGAACCCTTCGCAGCCCTTCGAGCAGGTACGGCGTCTGCTACCGGTCCTGTCTCAGCTCCTGCTCAGCCAGGACATCCAGGTCCTGGCCGATGCCTGTTGGGCTCTGTCCTACGTCACTGACGACGACAAAAGCAAGATCCAGGCGGTGGTAGACTCGGACGCTGTTCCGCGCCTGGTGAACCTTTTGCAAATGGACGAGCCGAGTGTTATTTTTTCTGCCTTACGCAGTGTGGGCAACATTGTGACCGGCACAGACGAACATACTGATGTGGTTATAGCCGCGGAAGGATTGCCGATACTTGGACTTTTACTGCAGCACAATAAAAGCTACATTGTTAGAGAGGCTGCATGGACGGTTAGCAATATTACAGCTGGTAACCAAAAGCAAATCCAGGCGGTTATTCAGGCCGGAATCTTTCAGCAGTTGCGCCACGTGCTTGAAAAGGGCGACTTTAAAGCCCAGAAGGAGGCCGCTTGGGCAGTAACCAACACCACGACGTCGGGCACCCCCGAGCAGATAGTTGACCTTATTGAGAAGTACAAAATTCTAAAGCCGTTCATCGACCTTTTGGATGCGAAGGATCCGCGTACCATCACAGTGGTGCAGACGGGTTTATCCAATCTTTTTGCTTTGGCCGAGAAACTGGGCGGCACCAAGAATTTGTGCTTGATGGTAGAGGAGATTGGCGGTCTGGACAAGCTGAAGTCGCTGTGGCAACACGAGAACGGGGAGGTTTACAAAAAGGCCTACGCCATAATCGACGCGTACTTCGACGAGGTCGAGCAGGAGTTGGCCCCGCAAGAGGTAAATGGCGCCCAAGAGTTCAACGCCACACAGCCCAAGGATCCTGAGGGTGGCTTTACGTTCTAGGATCATCACACCTTCAAATCATTATCCATACCGCTCACACGCCATGCACACACCCCAATTTTCAGCCACAGACTATGCCATTGTCATCGAAAAACACGCCGCACTTAGAAACTTCGAATATTTCCAAACACTTGGAGGCATGCACGACAGACACAGGCTTATGCATTTGCCTAAATATTACTTAGTTCTCCATCTGAGAAACATTTGCTATTGAACAATTCATTCCACTCTCCCCGGCAGCTGCGCTGGCTGGGGACATGGTTGCTGCCCTTGATCCACTCGTAGTGGCCGCCAGCCTGTGTGTGTTGGCTTTTTATTCTAAATCTTTAAGAGATCTTTGATTATATTTTAGGCTGTTAGTATTTATTTATGTACAAGTATACAGAATGTGCTTTTAATCCCCCACCTTCGCGCAAGCATTACAACAACCACTCATTTCCCACATACAAGTGTCCTCATCCTTGATTCGTAAGATTAGAATTGAACTTATCAATAAATAATGAATTGTTTCAATTAATAAATTATCCAAAGAGTGAAGTTCGGCTTTCTTTGATAATAAACTGCTCGATGTTGGAAGCTCCCAATGTTCTGGTCCATTAGGCAGTTGCATTGCAGGTGCATGCATATGCCTTTGGGTGGAGCAAGGATCTCACAAATAATCCAATAAAAACTAGCCCAATTGTATCGGCATAAAAGGAATGTGGTTAACTTGGAACCCTCGAAAAAAGCAACTTATTCATGCTCCTCTTGATTCATTTTTAAGCTAGTTATTTTAAAAAATAAATTTCAGTTGTCAAACCATAAAATAATTAAAAATTAATTAATTTTTAATATTAGCCTGAAAAGTATCCACAAACTATTTTATAATTTTTAAAAACACTATAAACTATGAAAGAAAACAATTGACTAAGTATCCCATTTTTGTATGAATGGAATTTATGAAAACCTTAAGAGGAATAAAACTTAAAATTAATTCTATTGGAATTGATATTTTTAAGTAGTTACAATTTTTAGAACCTGTTATTGAAAAAATAAAACAAATCACAAAATGAATTTTATTTGATGTACACTAGCAATTACTTTTTATTATCAGCCGACCAATTGCAGACGGAAATGCATTTTCCAGGCATTTTCCAGACCCTAATAACAATAGGAAAAGTGCAAGCAGTTTATGGTCCTGTTTTTTACAGGAGCAGGAATAACAGGATCCTGTTCTTCTCACTATCAACTATGTATCTGTACGGATTTGTATCTACCCTCTTCTTAGTTATCCCCTTCCCAGCCATGTGATGCATCCATTTATCTGGGGCCCTTTGGAAATTGTATAACACTGCCATTCAAGTTGATTTTGAGGTTCCATCTGTTCGCTGAGCGTCGAATCAAAAGGATATCAAAGGAAACAAAAAAGGACGAGCTGTGTCGTATGTGAAAAATGTTTTTTTTGGGCTTGGGACCAAATTTGCCAGCCCTGTCAGGACACAACCTCTCAGATTACCACAACAAGTAACAACGTTCTGGCCGTGTTATGCAAACTATCAATTAACCAGTACTTTATTGTATGAATTTATTAGATTAGATTTTTAAACATTATTTCTCTTAATGAATTTTATTGAAATTATATCACGCACAAACATTTATCGCAGTATAAATTAATTAACGAATGACGGATAATTTTTATATATCTAAAATGGTGACATATATAAATCACTTTAATGACATTTATATATTTAAAATTTGTTAAAACTAACGAAAATACTAAAGTATAAAGTATATAGCTCAAATTGTATCATCCTTAACTTAAAACAAAAATGTAACAATCAGATTCTCAATATAAGAGAACTTAGATATATATTTTATTTTTATTATATTATTCCATATTATTAGTATTAAAATATAAATGAACTTTAAAAACAATAACAAAATTCTTTACCGTTTCCCATTCATAGATTCACAAGATCAAGTTAATTTTATTGTAATTATTTTTGAAACTAAAATCCTTGAATATATAGTTAATGTATATACCCTCGTTTGCAAATCGTGCAGGGTATGAAAAGGAAGGAGAGCGAATGGATTATGCTTTGGGGGACTGCGTCACGTTCCTGTTCGTCTGGCCAATTTCAATTTTATAACAGAATTGCCGCCTGTCGGATTACCAACTGTGGTGGGGCACCTCGTTTCGCAATAGTTTACTATAAGAGCGAAATCTGGCAAAAACAATATTTAAATTACCGATCTAATGCCCGTCCAAGCATTCATCATTCAAAGTGTCCGGTGTGGGAATATCCACTTATCGGCCATCAAATGCACACCTTCGTGGCTTTATATAATATATGCGATCAGGACAACGATTATGTCTGCAGTGGGTATCCTTTTTTTAAGCCTTAAAGCCGCACATTTTGATAAATTATCTTTCCGGGAATTCTTGCAACTTTCCCCGGAGACATCGAAATCTTGTCAGCTGGAGAAATGTATCAGGTGGAGTTATTAGAAAATCATAGCTAATATTTACAAAATATATTTAAAATAATAGTAATGGAAAATATTTGAAATTAAAGTAATTTAATTTATCTGATGGGTGCACTATTATTACCCAAAAGAATTTTTACTAATTTAATATTTATAAGATCAGTTCATATTTTAGAAAAATGTATTAAATCAAGCCACATAATTATAATTACATTTTAATGAATGTCCTACATTTAAAAAACATGACAAATATATGGTATATTTCTAGATAGTTTTGTTGAAAAATGTTGAATTCCATTTTAAATTAACCAATATTAATCAGACAAATCAATGTGTAGAAGGTAAGGTTTTTAGCTCCACAGATTTGAACTTTAAAAAATCTGAACTTTAAAACTTAAATTAAATAAACTATATAAATATTGAAGCTATGAATGAAAGATTAAAATTTTAATGAAACTTAAAACTTCATATTTTGTATTTGGCTTTAAATATTTCTCAAGGTGGGCTTCCCTACCTCTGCCTCTTTTTTTAAGAGGCTATTGATTTATATGCTATAGGATCGAATACACTATACCCTTTAGCGGGAAACGGGCTTAAATATTTATTATCTATTTGGGTATCATTAATTAACTTAACAGGATTTCAATGACTACACAATTCGATTTTTTCTACCTCCAACACGAGTATCTCAAGAATATTAAAATTCATGTTTTTTAAAGGTGTGAAAAAGGGAAGGTGAAAAAAAACTATAGTCTCGTGGCCTGACGTCAAGGGTTTAGTTTTACCGCTACCCCTGCAGGTGGCCACGTTTTTTTTTTTTATTTCCATGTTTTTCCTATTTTTAGCCTTTTACCGAGGTGTTTGAGCTTGTTTCCCTATTTTTGCAGATGCAACAGTAGCAGTAGTGCAAAGTGGGCGTGGCCTTGGGATGGCATAAATACTACGATAACTGAACGATATTGGATATATTTGGACAGAGTCTTACTTATCAAATTATCGCATATTCAATTATTAAGTCAAGTTTAAAAGGTTTTAGTTTTGGTAGCCAGAAGCAGTTTAATTATTTTGGTTATAGTTACAAAAATAATACAACAAAAATAAAAAACCAAATAATATTTACCAATTTTGTATTGGTAAATATATATATAAATAACGAACCCAAATTTTTGCGATACATTTATCGATTCGTTCTTTGATGCCCTTTCCTTGGGCATCTCTAGTGCACACCCACAATCTAGGTGAGGTAAGATGGCTTCCGAGACTTTCGCACCAAGATTGCCACAAGGAACAACAACAATCACAACAATAACCACATGGAAAACCAGAAAAAACAAGAAAGGAAGGCTAGCTTCGGTACCCGAAGCTTAGAATACCCTTGCAGATCAGTTGCCTTTAAACTGTTCGATCGATTTTATGGCAGCTATAGGATATAGTGATCCGATTTTTGGTTTTTAAATTTATAAAAAAGCTTTAAAGTCTATAAAAACTGTTTTTATCAAGAATGAATTAATTGTCTTGAAAAACACCAGAGTTATGCTCAATGACCCATTTTCTCACATCGTTCCTATGGCGGCTATAGGATATAGTGGTTTAATTTTGATGAAACTTTTAGGATAGGTGAAAATAGTCATCAATAAAAATTTCCTAAGAAATAAATAAAATATCTTTAAAAATAGCGAGTTTATAGCACATTTTTCCAATCGTTCCTATGGCAGCTATCTGATGTAGTGTTCCGATTCCGGCCGTTCCGACTTATATACTACCTGCAACAGATTAAAGGGTCGGTGCAAAGTTTCAGCCCGATAGCTTCAAAACTAAGGGACTAGTTTACATAGCAACCGACAGACGGACAGAAAGACAGACAGACGGACAGACAGACGGACATGGCTAGATCGACTCGGCTGGTGATGCTGATCAAGAATATATATACTTTATTGGGTCGGAAATGTCTCCTTCACTGCGTTACAAACTTCTGGTCAAAATTATAATACCCTCTGCAAGGGTATAAAAATAATGCATGTAAAATGAGTTCGTCTGTTGAGATTCAGTCTGCAGTGCAGTCGATAGAGCACACAAATAACCCCACAGCCTCTTTCTTTCGAGATTCTCTCTGAGATTCGGAGACTCTGAGATTCTGAGATGGAATTACCAGGCCCTTTATTAGCCGCACTTTGTTCTTTTTTCAGGGCTAAGTTTTTGGGAGCAGCAAAATAATTCAATTGTTTACCTTTAAAATTAAAGCAAATGGAAAATATCCTTTGGTTCAAATAAATTAGATTCGTTTGAAAATTCTGGGAAAATAAAATGAGTGTACAAAACTTAATTTTTTAACTGTTGACGCACTGACTTTTTAACATAGACTGTGTTTAAGTTTAGCAACTAAAATTTGTTATAAAATTACAGCTAAAATTCATGTGCTTAGCTTATAAGCTCAGATTAGTTCAGCTTCGTTAGGCTCCCTGTGTGCCCCCTTGAGATCCGTTTTAAATTTGAATGTGCCAATATCAATCAAATATTTGTAGGTAACGCTGATCAAGAAAAAATATGCCCCTAGAAACTAGGTCCTGTGGCGCAATGGATAACGCGTCTGACTACGGATCAGAAGATTCCAGGTTCGACTCCTGGCAGGATCGGAATTTTTGTTATTATTGTTATGGAAGATTGTTAAACTAAAAACATGTTAGAAAGAAAAGTTTACAAGCAACAAAGTGACTGACCCCTCATAAATTAGACTTTGAAGATAAAATTAAGTTAAAAGTGCTGCTAACAGTTACTGTTCTCGGGATATCGATTTTCTATATTGATTTAACAATAAATATGCCTAGATCAACTAAATAAATAATACTTCGCTTTTATGAGGAAATACTTTCATCCCTCAGTTATGTAAATACATATCATTTTAATGATGTGTTGGTCATTACAGCCGAATAACGAACATACATTTGCTATTTTAAAAACCAATTGATTGGTATTAATGGCTGTCAAAACGGGCATAGGGCTGCGTAAATATATGTATATATACATATGAGGTTCTGTTCCCACAATAAGCGTACACAAATCATATCGATGGTCTTTTATCAAATTAAAAACAAGAAAGGAAGGCTAGCTTCGGTACCCGAAGCTTAGAATACCCTTGCAGGCTAGTTGCTTTTAAACCGTTCAATCGTTTGTATGGCAGCTTTAGGATATAGTAATCCGATTTTTAAATTTCTAAAAAGGCTTTACTGTCTATGAAAACTGTTTTTATCAAGAATGAATTAATTGTCTTGAAAAACACCAGAGTTATGCTTAATGACCCATTTTTTCCCATAGTTCCTATGGCAGCTATAGGATATAGTAGTCCGATTTTAATGAAACTTTCAGGATATGTTAAAATTGCTATTAAATAGAGTTTTCCAAGAAGTAAATAAATTATCTTAAAAAATGGCGAAATTTTGGCACTTTTTCCCAATCGTTCCTATGGCAGCTATGTGATGTAGTTTTCCGATTCCGGCCGTTCCGACTTATATACTAACTGCAACAGATTGAAGGGTCGGTGGCAAGTTTCAGCCTGATAGCTTTAAAACTGAGGGACTAGTTTACATAGCAACCGACAGACAGACAGACGGACAGACGGACGGACATGGTCAGATCGACTCGGTTGGTGATGCTGATCAAGAATATATATACTTTATAGGGTCGGAAATGTATTCTTCACTGCGTTACAAACTTCTGGTCAAAATTATAATACCCTCTGCAAGGGTATAAAAAAAGGTCCGCCCCCGGGTGGACTCGAACCACCAACCTTTCGGTTAACAGCCGAACGCGCTAACCGATTGCGCCACGAAGGCTACAAGAGAACCCGCAAATTGGAACTTTATTTAAGTTTTATTAAATCTACTTTTTATCTTTATGAAATAAAAATACCCTTTTTGCTGATTTTGTATAGTTTTTTTGATCCGTATAGCCTCCGTGGCGCGATTGGTTAGCGCGTTCGGCTGTTAACCGAAAGGTTGGTGGTTCGAGTCCACCCGGGGGCGAAATAAACTTTTTACACCCTTGCAGAGGGTATTATAATTTTGACCAGAAGTTTGTAACGCAGTGAAGGAGACATTTCCGACCCTATAAAGTATATATATTCTTGATCAGCATCCCCAGCCGAGTTGATCTAGCCATGTCCGTCTGTCTGTCCGTCTGTCGGTTGCTATGTAAATTAGTCTCTCAGTTTTAAAGTAAGCGGGCTGAAACTTTGCACTGACCCTTCAATCTGTTGCAGTTAGTATATAAGTCGGAACGGCCGGAATCGGAACACTACATAATATAGCTGCCATAGGAACGATTGGGAAAAAGTGCCATAAATTCGCCATTCTAATAGATATTTTATTTATTTCTTTACTTAATAGCAATTTTAATATATCATGAAAGTTATATCCAAATCGGACCACTATATCCTATAGCTGCCATAGGAACGATGGGAGAAAATGGTTCATTGAGCATAACTCTGGTGTTTTTTAAGACAATTAATTCATTCTTGATAAAAACAGTTTTCATAGACATTAAAGCTTTTTTAGAAATTTAAAAACCAAAGATCGGATCACTATATCCTATAGCTGCCATACAATCGATCGAACAGCTAAAAGGCAACTGGTCTGCAAGGGTATTCTAAGCTTCGGGTACC
>JAJJHY010000327.1:145304-167892 GCA_021224005.1 Drosophila setifemur
CTGGCGGGCAAGGTGGGTGACGAGCTGGTGGACCGGAGCAACTTCGAGGCGGCCATTCGGCTGTACTTCATTGGCGGGCAGCTGGACAAGGCATTGCGCCTCATGTGCTCCCTGATGTCCCAGGTGGTGCACCAGCCGACCAGGCGTGGCACGTTGCGTGATCGCCTGCGAATCACCATCAAGAAGCTGGACGCGGCCCTGGCCGCGCGCAAAATGGATGTGGAGGCCCACGTGTTGGTCACCTATGGAATGCTCACCCAACTGATGCAGTTCTTCGACATGATCCATTCGGGGGAAGCGCGCATGGCAGCGGAGCTGCTGGCCAACAATCGCCTTATTCCCACTAACTCTGCGGAGGTGGACGAGTGCGTCACGAATCTGAGACGCATGGGCCCGGAAATTATCAAGGTTATGCCGGATGTCCTGCTCGCTGCCATGAATATTATCTACGAGGAGTACGTGCATACGATGGGCAATGCTGCACAGGGGTCCGAGTACGATGATGACGCCATCAGCAACGACAAGGAGCTTACCCTGCGACATTTGCGCGGTCGTGCCAAGGCCCTCACGAACATGGCAGCCAGTGTTCCATACCGAATGCCCGAGCAGACCAACAAACGCCTTGTTCAGCTGGAGATCCTGATGCACTAGCTCCAGCATCAGCACTGCCCGTTTCGTATGGAACTTCTTTTGTTTCCGCTTGTCTCTGTTTTAGATAATATGAGAGCATTGAATAATTTATTTGCGATTCATTTTTCACTGGATTAATAGATTATTTTTAAAGTGTAATATGAAATAATCTACTATGCCGTTTTTTTTACATTTATCCTCAAAAGAACTTCAACCAATAGTTGATACATTCTTTGCTGTTTGAAATAAGACTATATACAAGAAATATGATTCATTCGAAATTATTTGGAAACAGGAGAAATATAGCATGTTGCAAAATATTAAATCATTAAAAAGTTGAAAGGAAACCAGAAGTATTGATATGAATTTGGGATTATATACAACTGTAATTATAATGAACTTATTTTTGGTATTTACCATTTTGAAATTATAAAGAACGAACATTTTTGAAAGAAGAATAACAGGAATATTTAAATGGCAAAATATATGTTCTCATCCTTTTGCAAAAAAATAAAAATAATTGAAATGTCTTTTAAATTTACGTTGAACGGAGTTTCGGAATAAGGATTTAACTCAAAGTTGAAAAGGAATGGCTCATTGTGTACTATATAATTAGGATCTATAAAATATGGGCCCCTAACAACATTGTTTGTGGTATACAAAAAACACTAAGACTCTGTTAAGTCAATGAGCTTTTTCATTGGCTATAATTTCCGCAATAATCACAAGTAATTATATTAGTTTGATTTAAATTTATTAGGCCACGAGGGGCAATGTTTTTATACCCTTGCAGAGGGTATTATAATTTTGACCAGAAGTTTGTCACGCAGTCAAGGAGACATTTCCGATCCTATAAAGTATATATTCTTGATCAGCATCACCAGGCGAGTCGATCTAGCCATGTCTGTCTGTCGGTTGCTATGTAAACTAGTCCCTCAGTTTTAAAGCTATCGAACTGAAACTTTGAACCGACTCTTTAATCTGTTGCAGGTAGTATATTAGTGTGAATGGCCGGAATCGGAACACAACATCACATATCTGCCATTGGAACGATTGGGAAAAAATGCAAAAATTTCGCCATTTTTAAAGATATTTTATTTTTTTCTTGGAAAACTCTTTTAATGACTATATCAATATTACCTGAAAGTTTCATCAAAATCAGACTACTATATCCTATTGCTGCCTTAGGAACGATGGGAGAAAATGGGTCATTGAGCATAACTCTGGTGTTTTTCACGACAATTAATTCATTCTTGAGGAAAACAGTTTTCATAGTCATTAAAGCCTTTATAGAAATTTAAAAACCAAAGATCGGATCACTATATCCTATAGCTGCCATACAATCAATCGAACAGTTTAAAGGCAACTGGTCTGCAAGGGTATTCTAAGCTTCGGGTGCCGAAGCTAGCCTTCCTTTCTTGTTAAAGATATTTTAGTTATTCCTTAGAAAACTCCTATTAATAACCATTTTAACATCTCCTGGTCTGCAAGGGTATTCTAAGCTTCGGGTACCGAAGCTAGCCTTCCTTTCTTGTTAGACCCTGTACGCAAAGGGTAAAGGGTATATTAAGTTTGTGCAAATGTATGTAACAGGCAGAAGGAGGCGTGGCAGACCCCACAAAGTATATATATTCTTGATCAGCATGACGAGCTGAGTCGATATAGCCATGTCCGTCTGTCCGTCTGTCCGTCCGTCCGTCCGGATGAACACACGGATCTCAGCAACTGTAAGAGATAGAAGAACCGTATTACCAGTGTAGATTCTCCTAATACTGAGTAAATTAGAGTTTATTTTTTAAAGTCGGTGCCACGCCCACCGCCCCCGCAATTAGTATTTGAATTTTTGCACTGCCCTGCACTGCACAATTTTCAAGCTAAATTTTTTTTAAAAATACACATGCAATTGGAGCATAGATTTCTACCGATCCTGAAAATTTCATCAAGATTGGTTAATTAGAAAGCGCACAATAAATACCTAAAGTTTACACGCGCTAAACACGAAAAATCTGTTTATGTGCGCAAAAAAACGGTAAATCGCTTGCGTTCGGTGGTTGATTTTTCTCGGAAGTGCCGCTGTAGCTGCGCTGCCACTACCTTCATATACATACATAGGAATGTGTATGTATGTATGTATGTATGAATGTGCGTCTTCAATATATTTATACTGTATTAGCTGTTTGTTCAAAAAGTTTGGGTTTGTCGAATGGTTACGACATTCGACTTAAAACGCGAGAATCTTGGGTTCGAATCCCAGACCGGACTTGGTGTGAATATATATATATATATATTTTTTTTTTGTACAGGGTCTGTAACAGTCGGGAAACTCGACTGTAACGTTCTTACTTGTTTTTTTTAATTGGATTTTGGTTAATTTAAGGCGAGTTCCAATTTAATATTGGAATTAATGTATTTAAATACGTGGATTTAATATATATGTATAAATCTAGTGGCTTTGCCCAACCCCCAGACAAATATCTTAAGTGTAGGTGGACTATAATTGTTACCTTTTAGCATTGATGGAATGTGTATGGACTAAAGTCTTCCCAGTGATTCTAACACCACTAGAGGTTCCAAGTTTTTCTTGAATTTTTAGTCCTGACCCTTAATGGAGATCAATGAGTCAGTCAATCAGGAGGAGATTTCTATATATATAGATTAGCCCAATATTGAAAACTAGTTAATTTCTAAATGTTATTACATTTTCGGTGGAATGCTGAACACTTTTGTATCTTTTAGGGAATTAATATAACTGGTTTTTTTTAACAACTTTAACAATTTTAGTCCTTTGAAATAAATTCAAATTGACACATATTCAATATTCCTACACACCACCAATAATTGCAATTCGATGTAACTGTCCAATGGACCACGTAAAATTATGCAAAACTAATTTAATTCATAATGGCTATAGCTGAACAAGGAGGGGGCTGTCATTCATCAAATTTTCATACTTTAATAAACAACATCGATGCCGAAATCATGGACATGGAGAACATTGCGCATACGCCACGTGAGCTGAAGGATAACACTTGTCTCTGTGCTTCTTTTCTCCGCCTCGGGTGCTGCCTAACTATTTTTGGCCGAAATGGTAGGAAAGGGAAAAAACAAGACATGGAGGAGACATACTACATGTGCTGTCATGTCGCGTCTGAATCTGAAACCAAAACCGAAACTGAAACTGAAATAGCACGCACCCAGCGCCGACAGTTGGCTTAAGTTGTCAATTAACATATTATTAAGCGAGCAAAACACAAAAAGAAGGATGCCGAGCAGCAGGACGAGGAAGGAGAAGGGGGGGCATTGACAAACGATGACGACAAGGACGAAGGACGCCGCATAATTGAGTCCGCCTGCTGATGATGGAGAGCGGAATTCCGTCTACGAAATTCCAACATTCTGTTCAACTCCTTTTCGCGAGAAATCAAGAGAAGAAAACTGATAGGAAAATGCATTGCACAAAATAAAAACTCAATAGAAAATGTAAAAATCTGAAATTACTATTGAAAATAAATCGAGAAATTCGAGATGGGAACACCCCTTTTCCTGAGATACAATTTCCACTCGAAGACCATTTGTTGGCAAAATAAGTGAGACAAAAGGAACAATAAATATAGGAATATAAAATATATATATGGGACGACGACGACGTCAAATTGGTATCTTTAGGAGGCGTGATTTGGCTGTTCGTATGCATAAGATATCGTACATATATATCCCGCAGACGAGATATAAATTATTGCCCAGATACTATCTGTCACTCTGCTCGTGTCGCAAATTGCCAGTTGACAGGCTGAATAATAATGAACTCTTGTCTCGGGCTTATTATTAATTTTAAGCCAAGTTATCTGCGATTCCGAAGTTGTAATGGTTTTGGTCTTCCCTTCTTTTCTAAAAGCGACCACGATTTATGTTGATCAATTTAAGCTGTTTTGATTTACGATTTGGCTTTGTTCTGCGGCAGACTGTTTATGGATTAAGAGGGCAAATAAAAAGGCTCCACTTGAACGACCGGAAATGGCTCTTCCTTTTCTCGATTTCCTCGATTTTCCACGCTTTTCTCCGCCTACTTCAGCCCCGCCCAGGCCCCTGAAAATTGTGGCAAGTCACGAGGGCAAGCGGGAAATTGAAATTGAATTTGTTAGTTCCTCAAGTGAAAAGTGTCCACTCGAGGAGGCCTGAAACACTTCACAACAATGTCAACTTGGCAAGGAGTTAAATGAGAAGTTTCTGCCGGAGTTTCTTAAAGTGAGTTTCCACGAAGTGAGTTTTATTTCTCTGAATTTTAGCAAAGGTTTTGAGATTGCTGTAAAAAATGCTTAGACTAGGATCGTGTTTAATTCATTTCTGTGCTATTTAAGCCTTGTCGATTGGTTACAAGGTTTTCCAAGCCATTGTCCTTTATTATGTGAAGATGCTGATGTAAATAAACTAATGCATAATAGGAACAAGAAAGAAAGGCTAGCCTCGGTACCCGAAGCTTAGAATACCCTTGCAGACCAGTTGCTTTAAAACTGTTTGATCGTTTGTATGGCAGCTATTGAATATAGTTGTCCGATTTTGATGAAACGTTCAGGATATGTTAAAATAATCATTTAATAGAGCTTCATAAGAAATAAATTAATTAACTTTAAAAATGGCGAATTTATGACACTTTTTCCCAATCGTTCCTATGGCAGCTATGTGATGTAGTGTTTCGATTCCAGCCGTTCCGACGTATATACTACCTGCAATAGATTGAATGGTTGGTGCAAAGTTTCAGTCCGATAGCTTTTAAACTGAGAGTCTAGTTTACATAGCAACCGACAGACGGACAGACAGACGGACATGGCAAGATCGACTCGGCTGGTGATGCTGATGAAGAATATATACACTTTTTTGGGTCGGAGGCGTCTCCTTCACTGCGTTACAAACTTCTGGTCAAAATTATAATACTTTCTGCAAGGGTATAATAATAATCGAAAAGAGTTGTAACATTAATAAAATATATGAATCCTTGCAGATAAATTAAATACCTTTGAGCTGATATTTCCTTTGACAACTATAGGATATAGATGTCTGATGTTCAGACAACTTTACAGATTTACAAAGAATTACATATATTTAAAGCTTATATCCCAAGTAAGCAAACATTATCTTTCAAAATATAGAAGTTGTGATTATTTGGACAGATAAAAACATACTTATGAATCTCAGAAATGGTTCAATGCAAGAAAATCAAATTAAGCATAATAAATATATTCTTGAAGATCACCAAAATCCTAAAGTATAATTTCATAAACTAATAATCTTTTAAAATGTTTCATAAAAATCTCTTTTAAATATAATAAATTAAATAAATTAAGCTGATACATTTTCCCCCCATCAATTCCACTTACTGTCCGATTTTGTAATCCTCTATAAATAAATATATATTTTTTTCTACCGATCCCAATCAGCTGTCCGCTCATAATTAGATGCGCATAAATTAAGATCAGATTAGAGTTAATTATTAACCATTTCATTTACGCATTTAAATTATTTCCGAATAATTCTACTTTTCTTTGTTGTGTGTTTTGTTTTATTTACATATTTATCCATGAAATTGAATTATCAGTTTGTTTGTGTGATTAATTTAGTTATACCTTAAATTGAATTATCAGTTTGTTTGTGAATAGTTTTCCCGCATAATTTTCCCAAAGCCCAAATGTGCATTATGTATATATAGTAGTAAACCCTCCCAACTTGTTGGACTTGGACCATTATCTCTTTCAGCCCATATCCTCCTCCTCCTCCTCCTTCTCCTTCTTTCACTCTCATGCGGGTGCCCCTCCTTTAATTCATGTTCTTGCTCCCGCTGGGCAAGTTGTCATTCGACCAGGTCGAGTTCTGCCCTGCAGATGGTGACGGTGGCGGAGGCGGAGGCATCGACGAGGCGGGACGACGGATCCCATTTGGTACATGTGCGACGATGAGCACATCAAGGCCATGACCCCGCGGGAGTTCGAGTGGCTGTTGTCACCCCACCGCAAGGTCAGAATCACCCCCTACTTGCTGTTCTGCGCCCGATTCGATCTTCAGTCCCAGGATGAAGCCTGAGGCTGAAGATCGAATCGGGCGTAGAACAGCAAGTAGGGGGTGATGGTGAACTTGCGGTGGGGTGACAACAGCCCCTCGCACATGTACCAAATGGGATCCGTCGTCCCACCATGAGCATTGTTGGCCTTGACCCTAGCTCGTCCCCTGCCGCCGGAGCCAGTTCGGGAAGGGGTTTCCGCTGCAACTCCCACGGCGGTTGCTTCCCCGGAGCTGAGATTGATGTTGCCGTTCTGCACAGACTTCGACTCCTCGATGGAGAGCCGCATGGCACAGCAGTTCACTCCATGGTATGACTTGGTGTCTATATTGAGCCTGCCAATCTCGTTCGTGATCCTCGTGCTGCTGATCCTGTTTACCTTCTTGCGTCTGCCCCTGCTGCTCGTGGCCTTGCTGCGTCCGAACTTCCTCTTCTTGATCGAACTCTTGCCGGAGCTGGTCGAGGTCGGGGTCGAGGCAGCAGTCGGGACTGAAGTGCTGGCCACGCTGCTGCTGCTCCCATTGTTGCTGTGATTCTTTGGGCAGTTCACATAGTCGCTGGCCAGATCCAGGAAGCGCGTGTAGGCAATGTAGTGGCCCACGGATAGCGTGGCGCCCACATGGGTGATCACGCTGTATAGCTTGTACTCGTGCAGCTTGTTGCCCTCGCTTAAGTCGCGGCACTTGTCGCAGAAGCAGGACAAAGTGAAGGTGGTGGGCACGTGGGTACTCACCTTCTCCATGCCGCCGGAGAAGCGGTTCAGCTGGATGAGCAGCACCTCGTACGAAATGGAGCGGATGGCCTCGGTTGATCCGGTGCACTGGTAGCACTTGTACTTGTTCTCCCCGCGGAAGTACTCCTTGGTGAGGCAGGCGTTCTGTATATAGGTGCTGAGGTTGTCCCGCAGATGTGCATTGTGGTGATCTGAGATCGGCACTGGCACTGAGATATCGAGCATGCCCTGCTTTTGCCTCGTTACCGTCTCGCAGCTTAAGCACTTTGTGGACAGCACCATAATGCCCTCGAAATCTGAACTGAAATAGTTAAGGTTCAGCTCGCGTATACGATCCTCCAGCGATCTCGGGCTCTCAGGCGAGGCAGCTGAATCCAAGCGGCGCTCCTGGGTCTTCGCGGAGTCCAGCTCATCTGGGTTGGCTACGTATCCATTGGCAATGATCTCGGGGCAATTGCCGATGGACCTGATCAGCGTGTGGTTCGTCTCTCTGATACAGTGCAGTAGGCACATGAGCAACTCGTGCGCATCCTGCTGCTCGTTACCCTCGAAGGGTGCGTTCACGTCCTGAATGGAATACAGCATCCAGCCCGCACTGGAGGGCACCGTGTAGCCGTCCCTTTCGCTGTCATGTAGACAGCGATACAGGTTGTGGAGTCTCTCCGTCACCGTCTGGTGGTCAGTTTTGCTGGATCCGCATATGGCCATCTGCTGGCGCTCAATGGACTGCTGCACCACATTCACATCTCGGATCAAATGGTGCAGATTGTGCAGAAAGTTCGGGGCAAATCTCAAAGTGTAGACCACCGAGTTTAGGTAGCAAGTGTTGCCAGTGTTGCCCAGCGTACTCACGGTGGAGGCGGCACGCTTCAAGGCCGCCGAGCTGCCCTTGCTGCCCCCGGCGAAGTCGTCATACTCCAGCTCCACCTCCTCCTCCTCCGCAATCGCGATGATTGCGGCGCTGGTGGCAGACCTGGTGGCGTAATGCCTACCGAACACCGACTTCTGATTCTCCTGATCTTCCAGCTTCCCCATTACTATTTTTACAATTTTTACTTTTATATTTTTATACCCTTGCAGAGGGTATTATAATTTTGACCAGAAGTTTGTAACGCAGTGAAGGAGACATTTCCGACCCTATAAAGTATATATATTCTTGATCAGCATCACCAGCCGAGTCGATCTAGCCATGTCCGTCTGTCCGTCTGTCCGTCTGTCTGTCCGTCTGTCTGTCCGTCTGTCGGTTGCTATGTAAACTAGTCCCTCAGTTTTAAAGCTATCAGGCTGAAACTTTGCACCAACCCTTCAATCTGTTGCAGGTAGTATATAAGTCGGAACGGCCGGAATCGGAACACTACATCACATAGCTGCCATAGGAACGATTGGAAAAAAGTGCCATAATTTCGTCATTTTTCAAGATAATTTATTTATTTTTTGGTAAACTCTATTTAATAGCAATTTTTGACATATCCTGAAAGTTTCATTAAAATCGGACCACTATATCCTATTGCTGCCATAGGAACGATAGGAGAAAATGGGTCATTGAGCATAACTCTGGTATTTCTTAAGACAATTAATTCATTCTTGAGAAAAACAGTTTTCATAGACATTAAAGCCTTTTTAGAAATTTTAAAACCAAAGATCGGATCACTATATCCTAAAGCTGCCATACAATCGATGGAACAGTTTAAAGGCAACTGGTCTGCAAGGGTATTCTAAGCTTCGGGTACCGAAGCTAGCCTTCCTTTCTTGTTTTACTTTTATATTTTTTTATATTTTCCTATTTTATTTGATCGGAATACGAGTACAATACAATCACTTGACGCTCTGATGGGATATAAGGTTATCAGATCAATACATTTTGACAATACATCATGTCGGCCCATATCCGATTCCTATGATTCCTATAGCCAATAAACTATATCGAAATATAGTATATGTACAAAAATATATACGAGTATGTGTACTAGTATATAGAAGTGAGTAAAAATGCGATTAACCAAATCGTTGATAAGTGCTGCAAGGGCTGAGTCAGAGGAGGAGATCTCAATCCGACTTGATCGGATCTCCGGTATATATGTATATATGTAGCTTGAGAGCTATGACGAAGCTCCGAGCTAAGTCCATCGGAATAGTGACTCATTCCCACTTGATCGATGTGAGATATTGAATAATTTATATATACTCAAAATAGCTTGAACTTGGATTTTGGAAATGCAAATAAATAAATTAATGCGGGAGGCTTGTGTTTTTAAATAAAATATTTTACAAACCTTTTTTAATATTTTTATTTAATATTTCTAGTAAATTAAGTTTTCCTTTAATGATTTTATTTCTGTACATTAAAATCATAAGTTTGTGTTTTCTAAAAAGTATTTAAGAAAATATGGTGGCTTAATATTGCTTATAAATTAAGTTTCCCTTAAATTGATTTTATTTTCGATTATTTATTTATTTTTAAACTGCTTGCAGTCCAATTTTTAGCAACTTTATTTGTATTGCCGTTATAAATTTTCGTTGAAAATAAATAAATAAAGTATTGAATTTATTTAAATAAATATAGTATTGAATATCCTAAAATAATTCTGTTTTATACAAATAACAACAATTTGTTTGTTTTTTGTTAAGCAAAGTTTTAAATTGGTTAAGGATATAAAATAAAATTGTATGTGTTTATATTTCTATTAAACGAAGCTCTCCCAGAATTATTAAATTTAACTAGATACTTTTTGTATAAAAATTGACAAACATAGCTTAAAACAAGAAAGGAAGGCTAGCTTCGGTACCAGAAGCTTAGAATACCCTTGCAGACCAGTTGCCTTTAAGCCGTTCGATCGTTTGTATGGCAGCTATAGGATATAGTGATCCGATTTTTGGTTTTTAATTTTCTAAAACGACTTCAATGTCTATGAAAACTGTATTTCTCAAGAATGAATTAATTTTCGTGAAAAACACCAGAGTTATGCTCAATGACCCATTTTCTCCCATCGATCCTATGGCAGCTATAGGATATAGTAGTCCGATTTCGATGAAACTTCCAGGATATGTTAAAGTAGTCATTAGTGGGGGTTTCTCAAGAAATGGATAAAATATCTTGAAAAATGGCGAATTTATGACACTTTTTCCCAATCGTTCCTATGGCAGCTATGTGATGTATTGTTCCGATTCCGGCCGTTCCGACTTATATACTATTTGCAACAGATTGAAGGGTTGGTGCAAAGTTTCAGCTCGATAGCCTTAAAACTGAGAGACTAGTTTACATAGCAACAGACAGACGGACAGACAGACGGACGGATGCTGATCAAGAATATATATACTTTATAGGGTCGGAGACGTCTCCTTCACTGCGTTACAAACTTCTGGTCAAAATTATAATAACCTCTGCAAGGGTATAAAAAGACTATTGTGGAATTATAATCTTTGATAATTGTAAATTACCAACTTGAAGCTATTATACAATTATACCATTATAGACAATTGAAATACAATTTGAACTAATAATTCTAAAGTGATTGAATTGATTTTGAAAATAGAATACGAAAATCGGTTTCTTCGTAGAATATTAAACAATGGGCTCATTATTTAGCTTCTATTATGAGTGATATGTAAGATGAACATTTGCGCAATGGGCATCTCTACTTATTGTCCATCCAATGGGAATCAGAATGGAAATGGGAATCCTGTAATTATGTTTTTTCAGTCGACCCATTAACCACTTAAGCTTCGCATAAATAGAGACCCTATAATTTCAATTAATATTAACTTTCAATCATTAATCATCATCGAATACTTAATAAGTCCAAAAAAATCTTTTAATTGTTACTTTTTTCTTGTCATATTTGTTATGAGTCCTTAAACTGTTCTTCCCCCGAAAATCGATTCGACAGTTCGATCATGGATTGGATTGCTTATAAACCATTTAAGTAATTTTCAATCAACTCCATTCTTCCATCAGTCAGTCAGTTGTCTGCTGGTGCTGGCTTACTTGGTGCTTGGTGCTAGATTGCATATACGCAGCGTTGTCATGCCAGTTTGGCACGGAATGCAGCTGCACAATGGAATTGTGAATCCCATGTTCGAGCCGACGATGGCGCAAATGCAAATTCCCTCAAACTCGCAATTGAGGTTCGAATTCAAACTGAAACTCACAATCAACGCTGATTAAATTCCCTTTCTGCTGATTACTTCAATTAGAAGATGGAACAAGCCATGGGCTTCACTGTACATGTGGCATGTGGCATATGAACCCTGCGTTCAATCTAATTGCCTTTTTATGTCCCAAGTGCGAATCATAATAGCCAGCCAACCCGAAAGCCAACAGGCAGGGCCTTAAGGAGTATTATTTCATATGAAATCAGATGCCAGGCAACATCTGTTGTAAATTAAATATTAATAATTAATTAACTATCACTGTGCAGAGGCGCGAAAAGATAGCCATAACAAAAACTGTTGAAAATGCACTGAACTAAAACCGTCTTAAAGGAAAACAAAAACTGAACAAAATCAAAACAGAAAAAACACACACAACTAGAGATTTTAAAGTTCGTAAAATCAGTGGCAACGGGGCGGATGAGCTACAACGCACAAAAAAACTTTTGCGGTCCCATGAGTCACAAAATGTGCTTGTGTCTTGTTTGCCTGTTTGTTTTCTTTTGGCAAACAACATTAAACATAAACATTAAAGAGTGGCAGAGCAGGAAAAATGTGTGACGAATAACAAAAATAGGTCAATAAACGTATCAGATTTTCCGAAAACCGTCCCAAAAAAGATGCAAAAGAAAAATATTATTTGGGAGCTTGCAAACAGGTAAACAGTCCCATACCATTTATTTGTTAATAGTTGAACAAATATTTATTAAATTATTAAGCGATGTACTTTAATTTCAAAACAAATTAAACTAACTCCCTTACTTACAGATATTCACCATTGACTGTCATTGGAATGTTTCATTTATAATGAGTGTTTAATCTGTAAATATGATTAATTTTAAGCCAATTCCAGCCTGCTCTTATTACTGCCTGTGTAAGCCCTTTAAAATTTACCTGTCGGCACTTGTTTGTTTCAGGATATCGATGTTGAAAATTGACCACTTTTCCCCCAAACCCCATCGCACTTCCCTGGAACATTGATTGCTTTTAGAGGAAAGTGTGTTTAAATTAAATATATTTGCCATTGAACAACTATTTGCAGGGAGAGCAGGGAAAGGACAATTGTCCAAAAGGGGCGTGTCGCCATGGCGTATGCTTGATATGGTTATTATTATTATTCGCCTTATTTAATTTGAGCGAAATAATTCGAGTTATATGCATCGCTTTGTTTGCCATTCGACTGTCAAAGGGTGCTTCAATCAAAAGTCCCACAGGAATGGACGGTGAAAAGCCACAAAAATGCAATTACATATTAAAGTCGACAATGCAGTCGATGAATTTATTAAAATAATAGAACAATTCGGGGCCACAAAAGTATGGATGCGGTTGCTGAACAAATACCCATTTAGTTTGCAGATTAAATAGTTTGCTTTCGGATTTTATGGAATTTCGGTTAGCAAAAAGGCGGATTGTGCGGAAAAACATATATATATATATTTTTTAAATTGTAAAGACGGTATTTTTAGGTGTCGAGTCTTAATATGGTAATTGCAAAATCATTAAGAAACCGTTAATTATAATTAAAAAGTTCTTTTTTTTTAATAGAGTTTTCATTTTGAAAAGTGATCAATAATCCTCAATTATTACCTCAGGGTAATCCATGCGATTTTAACTGAATTTAAGGGAACCAAAGAATCCTTATGCAATTTAATTAATTACCTTATACAACGGACTTCATTTAATCTAGTTTTTAATAGTTACAGATTTGTGAATATTTAAGGGGAGGTGTGTATGCAAGACAATTAATTTCATAAATCCGCGTTGACACATATTTGATCAAAAAGTTGGGCACCGCCAGCCAGCCAAAAATTAAAGCCAAAACCAAATCCAAAACCTAACCCAAGCTTCTGCCAGAGACAGGAGGAGAGAGGTAAATAAGTCTGGATGAAGAAGAGTTTTTCAACAAAATTTAAGTTTAATTGCAGTTAGTTGAAAGTTTTCGCTTTGTTTTTTTTTAGTGTGTCAAAGCGGAGAAATTGTGCAGCGAGTTTCAAATTATTTGTATATATATTTCGGGATTCGAACGATCGGGCTCCTTTTTTCTAACTATTTGTTTTCAGTTTTCAACTGATGGAAAATTTGAAGGACTTGTATTGAATTCTCTCCGCGACTTTTGGTGATTGATTGGAACAACCCTCGAATATCCTCCAATATCGCTTATGATCGTTCGTCAAACTTTAAGCCCGGGAAATTCGTTGTAGCTACCCCCGGTGGAAAGTTCCTGTGCTTGTATTTGGGCCGCTGTTGTTGTTGTTGTGGCAAACACTTTACACAAGTAATTTCCTAATTGGCTAAAGCGTGGCCCAAACACCCGCGCACACATGGCCAGAAGTGGGCTGAATACACCCGGAAAGTGGGCGGGATTAAGGTCCATTCCTGAAGGGCCATTCTACCATGGGCGTTAGCTCCAAATAAAGTGCACAAGTTCACAGGCCACTCTGCCTAATTGTTATGATAAAGAGTCCTAAAAGTTGTTTTCTTCCCACTTTCATCGTTTCTGCCACCAAAACAAAGCATCAACTTGATGGTTATAATGCAATTAATACTTTTTTAATTACAACTTAAAATAATATACAGTTTTAAATAGTTGTAGTCTTAATCAATATTTGAGAGAAGTTCATTATTTGAGAATTAGTAAAACGAAATCGTTATTTTTGACATTATAAACAAGAAAGGAAGGCTAGCTTCGGTACCCGAAGCTTAGAATACCCTTGCAGACCAGTTGCCTTTAAACTGTTCCATCGATTGTATGGCAGCTTTAGGATATAGTGATCCGCTCTTTGGTTTTAAAATTTCTAAAAAGGCTTTAATGTCTATGAAAACTGTTTTTCTCAAGAATGAATTAATTGTCTTAAGAAATACCAGAGTTATGCTCAATGACCCATTTTCTCCTATCGTTCCTATGGCAGCTATAGGATATAGTGGTCCGATTTTAATGAAACTTTCAGGATATGTCAAAAATTGCTATTAAATAGAGTTTACCAAAAAATAAATAAATTATCTTGAAAAATGACGAAATTATGGTACTTTTTCCCAATCGTTCCTATGGCAGCTATGTGATGTAGTGTTCCGATTCCGGCCGTTCCGACTTATATACTACCTGCAACAGATTGAAGGGTTGGTGCAAAGTTTCAGCCCGATAGCTTTAAAACTGAGGGACTAGTTTACATAGCAACCGACAGACGGACAGACAGACGGACAGACAGACGGACAGACAGACGGACAGACGGACAGACGGACATGGCTAGATCGACTCGGCTGGTGGTGCTGATCAAGAATATATATACTTTATAGGGTCGGAAATGTCTCCTTCACTGCGTTGCAAACTTCTGGTCAAAATTATAATACCCTCTGCAAGGGTATAAAAATGATTCAATGGTGAACAGAACAAAAATTTAAATTTGAATTTACACTATATTTGTACTTACATACTTATACTCCATATATTATATATAAATTATCGATTGAAAAAATAAAAGAAAAATAATTCGCAGTAATTTTTAAGGGATGTTTTATGTTACAATTTGAAGAGTATTTGGAATCAGAACACGTAAATAATAATTTATATATTATTGTTATATTTGAATTAAAAGAAATTGTTTTGTGAATATTCTAAGCATATAATAAGCTTTATTTCTAATTAAATAATTATCCCCAAAAAATACGCTTTAAGCTCCAAGAAAACCCCATTTAATTTGGGCGCATTATAAAATACTCGTACTTATGAAGTTCCGAAGAGCTAGTTGGTATTTTTGCCCTAAAAGTTCGAGTTCGAGGCGATGAGAACGTGTCCCCTATCCTTATCCCCATCCTTATCCTTTTCCATCCCCAGCTCAAGCCAGGACTTTGAGGTAAAGTCACTTTCGCTCGCACAAACAAAATCGGAAAAGTTGCTGCTGCTGGGGGCAAAGGTGGCAAAAATCAAAGTTTCCGCCAGGGTTTCCACCCGCACTGCCAGGGTTGTCATGTGTGCTCAGTCGTGCGTTGAAGGAAGGATGAAAGGACATGGGTGAAAGTCCTGCTCCTGCTCCTGCTCCTTCCCTGTGCTTGGTCATATTTTTTTCTCTTTTGGCCATATTGAGTGCCCAGTGGGGTTCACAAAAACGATTTCGTTTATTGGGCTGCATTTCAATTGGTTGCATTTCGGTTAATCAAAAATGGGGAAAGGGGATTTCGATTGGAAGTATTGGCGTGAATTTCGATTTGGAGGATAGTATTGAATATAAGTAAAATATACTTATGATATCATTTTGAAATTTATAAGCGAGTACCTACTTTTCGGTGTTTACTGTTTTGAAATTATAATTAATATATATTTTTGGATATCCCTGGAAGAGATCCACCGAAACTTGAGGAAATCGGTCTGCAAGGGGGTATCGAACCAACTGCCCCCGAAGCTAGTCGATTCCATTCTTCTCAGTTTGTGAATTGATTTTTTCCTTAATATTTGTCAACAAATATGGCCACATTTGTTTGCCTTCAGGCTTCATGGCACAAACGAAATATTGTTTAAACTTTTCAAATGATTTTGCGCTTGGAATGGGGACATCTGAATCGCTCGATAAAATGTCTCCGAGGACGAGTTCTATTTTCAAATGCATTTCAGAGTGCAGTGGGGAAATTCCATGGAGTGTCCTTTCCGTCAGCCAGTCAGTCCTGAGCATGTCCTGAAAAGTGCAAGGCATCACATGCAGCTTATATTTGACTTGCATTTTAATTTAGCCTCGTCTGTGCTACTTCTTATTCTGCCTTTTACTTTGTTGCATCCACTGGCCAATGGCCCATGGACAATGGTCCACGGAATGTGGAATCTAGATGACCGAAAAAAAAATAAAGGCGACGACAAGACGAAAACGTGCAACGAGTTCTGATTACAAAATGTCATCACAAAACACACACAAATAGCTCATGTCTTCAAATGTATTCAAAAATGTATTCTTTCGGATCTATTGTCCAGGTGCGAGGACTAGAAATTGCGAAATTAACGTTTTCCACAAATGTCAAAAGTCACAGGACAAGCATATTTGCAGAGAGNCGTCATGCTGATCAAAAATATATATACTTTGTGGGGTCTGCCACGCCTCCTTCTGCCTGTTACATACATTTGCACAAACTTAATATACCCTTTACCCTTTGGGTACAGGGTCTAATGAATGTGTATTTTAATTAATCCATAAATAGGTGAACAAAATATTTTTATATTTCCCCTGCTGCATATTCTATATATATACAACTTGTTTTTTTTTTTTAATTTAAAATATTATTTTTAGTCCGAATATTTTCTTTAAGGAAATACAAAATTAATTAGGCAGAAACTTCCAATTCATGTTCGATTTTATTCGATTATCGCCTCGGTTTGCAGCCCAAACTGTCAAAATGGAAATCAAAAGAAAAGCGAAAAACGGAAAAGCGAAACAAGGCGAAATGCCTCCGCAGACTTGACTTTCGGTTAAATCCTGAATGGGGCTGTAAACACTCAATCAATTGCGACGGACACGAGAAAACAGGGAAGAACTACGATTTTTTTCCGGAGGTGCTGGGGGGGGGAGGGGATGTTAAAGTTTCCTGCGGTCTGCTGACAGTTTTGCGGTTACCTGTTGAGGGGAAGGGGAGGGGAAATGAAAGGGGGCCTGTATATTGGAAAAGTTTTTTTTTGTCTGCCCACTTAAATGCAGGAGACAGGAGGCAGGAGGCAGGAGGCAGGAGCTATTGCTCTTGGGCGACTGTCCAGCGGGAATAACAAACAAACGGAGGCCAACATGGGAAGAGGGGCCAGGATACCTTTCCCTTTCCACGCGGAGAAAAAAAGAATTACACTCAATTTTAGTGGGCCATTCGGTGTTCTTTTTTACTCGGAAATTGCAATTTTCTTTATTTTAACTCTTTTTTTAGGCTCTATTTAATCTAAAAAATTCTATATTTTGTGTATGTTAAAAATGAATTTATTTAAAGTATATGTGATTTTGAGGAATAAAATAAAATAAAGCGGTTTTATTGGCCATTGTTATTATCCATCAAACTGGCCCTTTGATAGTCTCCTTTTGATAGTGCTCGCTTTCTCTATATTATTTTCTTATTATTATCTTAATAGTTGTCGCCTCTTTTCGCTTTCTGTATCTATATATGCAGTGCACTGTCTGCTCTTGGCCCTAACTTTGGAGCCACACAATTTTGTGGCCACATTGATGTCGCCCACGAAATGCGAAAGTTTTACTCATTTATATCGTTTGCCCCGGCCCCTGCCCCATTTTTTGGTGGCATGAGTACACGTACTATATATTTCCCTATTGCCAATAAACACTTTAAGCAGCTTTAAAAACTTTCGAAGTAATGCATTGTGTTTTGAGATTACGCATACGACACGTTGTCCATATTGTCCACACAGATCAGTCGGCGCGATGGAGAAAAATGGGTCAAGGGTTGATTCTCAATCACGATGATTGAACTTTCGATTATGTTAAAGGGGTTGGATATGAGTGCCCTAAACTTTTTGGGGTGACACAAAACTTTTCTGCCAATTTCGGTGGGTTTTGGGTTTTTGGAATTAAATGTTGGAAGCTTGTTTACAATATTGAGTCATTTTTGAATAAGAGCTAAATAAGTGTTAAAAACAATTAAATTAATTTAGTTTTAATAGGTAGTTTTTATTCCTATGTTAACATTTCAATTTTGATGTCAGTTTTCCAATAAATTAAATATAACAAGTAAGAACGTTACAGTCGAGTTTCCCGACTGTTACAGACCCTGTACAAATTTGGTTATAAGCAAAATAAATCAAAACCAAAAAAAAATATACATATTTACACCGAGTCCGGTCTGGGATTCGAGCCCAAGACCTTCGCGTTTTAAGTCGAACGTCGTAACCATTCGACAAACCCAAACTTCTTGAACCGGCAGCTAATACAGAATAAATATATTGAAGACGCACATTCATACATATGTACTTGTATATGAAAGTAGTGGCAGCGCAGCTGCAGCGGCACTTCCGAGAAAAATCAACCACCGAACGCAAGTAATTTACCGTTTGTTTGCTCAAATAAACATATTTTTTGTGTTTAGCGCCTGTAAACTTTAGGTATTTATTGTGCGCTTTCTAATTAACCAATCTTGATGAAATTATCAGAATCGGTAGAAATCTATGCTCCAATTGCATGTGTATTTTATAAAAAAATTTAGCTTGAAAATTGTGCAGTGCAGGGCAGTGCAAAAATTCAAATACAAATTGTGGGGGCGGTGGGCGTGGCGCTGACTTAAAAAAATAAACTCTAATTGACTCAGTATTAGGAGAATCTACACTGGTAACACGGTTCCTCTAGCTCTTACAGTTGCTGAGATCCGTGTGTTCATCCGGACGGACGGACGGACATGGCTATATCGACTCAGCTCGTCATTTTGATCAAGAATATATATACTTTGTGGGGTCTGCCACGCCTCCTTCTGCCTGTTACATACATTTGCACAAACTTAATATACCCTTTACTCTTTGGGTACAGGGTCTAAAGAGACAACAAATAATTCAACAACAAAGAATTAAGCATAATACAACCACTATAACAAATGCCACCAACAAAGGAAGAAGGCATTCAAATTCTTTCTCTAAAAAATCACAAAAAGCTGAATAAAATTAAAACCCATTTATTAGTAAACCGAATAACTATCTACTTAATATTATGCGCTTTAGTTAGATATTGTGTGAAGTACGCTATGTTAAAGTCGTAGACCCTAATAAAACTTCAAACAACTTGAGATCAATAACCAAACAACCCCAAGAGTTACAACATTGCATTCTTGGTACTCAGTAACATTAAGTGGGAATTACATAGACATCTGCACTTTTTGACCAGCCAATTCCGGAAATACTCGTCTCCAGAACGACGCTGTTTTGCCGAAAGACAGTTTTAAATGTATTAACTTATAAGTTATGGTATATGGCATATGTGTCGCAAAAAGGATTGTTATCGATAGCGAAAAATAGTTGACCAACTTGACTGTTCTGACATTTGGTTGTTTTATGAATGACTTGCTTGTGGGCAGCCTCGAGTGGCCGTGTGTCAAAGCATTTTGATGCGGAGTAAATTATTATGGTGTTGTTTTCCAAATATATGTAAGTTCGATGGAAGAATTCTAAAATTATAATAAACTAAAATAAATAAGAGAGCAGAGGGCCAATATTGGAGTTAATAACAACTCTAATCTGGTAAAAAAAAACCATGTGATGACGTACGCACATACATTTATCATTAAAAAATACAAAGCTACTTATTTTTTTGTTGCGATTTTAGCATTTTATTTTTAGACATTTGTATGTGGGAAATGAGTGGTTGTTGTAATGCTTGCGCGAAGGTGGAGGATTAAAAGCACATTCTGTACACATACAGGCTGGCGGCCAAAATTGGGGTGTGTGCATGGCGTGTGAGCGATATGGATACTGATTTGAAGGTGTGATGATCCTAGAACGTAAAGCCACCCTCAGGATCCTTGGGCTGTGTAGCGTTGAACTCTTGGGCGCCATTTACCTCTTGCGGGGCCAACTCCTGCTCGACCTCGTCGTCGCTGTTGCTGAAGTACGCGTCGATTATGGCGTAGGCCTTTTTGTATACCTCCTCATTCTCGTGTTTCTGCAGCGACTCCAGCTTTTTCATACCGCCCATCTCCTCTACCATCAAGCACAAATTGTCGGTGCCGCCCAGTTTCTCGATCAAAGCTAAAAGATTGGATAAGCCCGTCAGCACCACTACGATGGTACGCGGATCCTGCGCATCCAAAAGGTCGATGAACGGCTTTAGAATTTTGTTCTTCTCAATAAGGTCAACTATCTGCTCGGGCGTGCCCGACGTCGTGGTGTTGGTTACTGCCCAAGCGGCCTCCTTCTGGGCTTCAAAGTCTCCCTTTTCAAGCACGTGGCGCAACTGCTCAAAGATTCCGGCCTGAATAACCGCCTGGATTTGGTTTTGGTTACCAGCTGTAATATTGCTAACCGTCCATGCAGCCTCCTTAATAATGTGGCTTTTATTGTGCTGCAGTAAAAGTCCAAGTATCGGCAATCCTTCCGCGGCTATAACCACATCAGTCTGTTGGTCTGTGCCGGTCACAATGTTGCCCACACTGCGTAAGGCAGGAACAAAAACACTCGGCTCTTCCATTTGCAAAAGTTTCACCAGGCGCGGAACAGCGTCCGAGTCTACCACCGCCTGGATCTTGCTATTGTCGTCGTCAGTGATGTAGGACAGAGCCCAACAGGCATCGGTCAGTACCTGGATGTCCTGGCTGAGCAGGAGCTGAGACAGGACCGGTAGCAGACGCCGTACCTGCTCGAAGGGCGGCGAAGGGTTCTTGTTGTGGCACAGGTTCGACATCAACCACACAATGTTACGGAGAAAAGACAGAGGCGTCTCGTTGTTGATAAGCGGCAAGATGCCGTCAATCACGTTGTGGTGGATCACTATGTCGCGTGCTGCGACCCCGTCACCGGCAATGTTGCCCAAGGCCCAGACGGCCTGCTCCGCCAGATTAATAGACTTCGACTGGAGCAGAGCCACAAAGTGCGGCACCGCATTATGCTCTATGACGCAGCGCGTCTGGTCCAAGGTGCCCGAGGCGATATTGGTCAGAGCCCATGCGGCCTCAAACTGCAGCGGTGTGTTGGTGGTGTTTTGAAGAAAACGAATACATACGGGAACAATGCCATGACCTATCATCAGGTCAATGGGCGGATCGTGCTCCCTGCTCAGCATCTTGCGAGCAGACTGCATGCCCAGGAACTGACGCTCCTGGTCCTCACTGTTCATGGCCGCCACAATCTCGTCCACGGACAGCTCCACCGGCGACTGGTCGTTTAGATCCTCGTCGTTGATGTTGCGCCGTTTGAACATCTGCTCCTCCCTCTTGGACTTTCGCAGCTCGATGGTCAGCTTACGGCGGCGCATGCGCGAGTCCTCCGTGTTGATGTTGTTGGACTTGTAGGATCCCTGACGGGTGTTCGAATTCGCTTTACTCATGACTGTTGCTTTCCTTAAAATCTGTTTAGAACTGACTCTTTGCTACGTTGACAAGTGTAGAACTGCTCGATATTGTTATACCAGCACACTGGGTTTTTCTTCCGGATAAAATTACAAAATGAAAATTTTAAGGAATTTTTTCATGCCGCTGCCAAATACATGCACGGAAATTTTGTATGTGTTAACACGGTGAAACAATGAAGGTTTTTGTTTACTTTTTTTTCTAATATGTTTTACAATTGATCAGGAATTTAAGGCAGGAAACTAAGTTTGGCTGAGCAAATACGACAAAGTAACAAAAACTTTTTTTTTTGCAACAATTACATCGGAATTTAATATTATAATCAAGTAATACAAATATTCACTAACTGTTTCGGCCTCTAAGCTGTTAAATTTCCATTGACAAATCAGCTCATTTACGGGGAAATAAGTAGTAATTATTTGTATGCAGTAAAAAACAAGTAAGAACGTTACAGTCGAGTTTCCCGACTGTTAGAGACCCTGTACAAATTTGGTTATAAGCAAACCGACTCAGCTCGTCATGCTGATCAAGAATATATATACTTTGTTGGGTCTGCCACGCCTCCTTCTGCCTGTTACATACATTTGCACAAACTTAATATACCCTTTACCCTTTGGGTACAGGGTCTAAAAAGCTTAAAAACACACAAATTAATTAAGTTGTAGTATATTTGTTTGCTGACCACATTTCAAATCTATCTATTATCATAGTTATCTTTCTTTGCATCTCAGTTAATTATCTGGAATATAGTATCTGAGAATTGCACGTAAATTTACAAACAGAAGTTAAAAATACATACATAGGTAACCTGAATTTTTGTTTTAATACTTTAACTTTGATTCTTTTCAATTTTGCATCTTTTTGTTTTAACCCAAGTTTCCTTTCATCGATTTTCACCAGTTGCAAACTCAATTTACACTTGAAATTATGTGTAGTATGAAACCCGAAACTATTTTGTCAGGATAGTGGATTGTCCTTTGTTGCGGTTCCCCCTTCCCTTCTGT
>JAJJHY010000439.1:4247-89269 GCA_021224005.1 Drosophila setifemur
TCAGTTCCCCCATAGGCTTTGCCGTCTGGGTGATTTGTTGCATGAAATATGTAGCCTTTGATATTAAAATAATGAGTATTCGCTAATTGAGTTTCTGATAGAAGCATAATGTCGATTTTATGGTCATCATTCCAGAAACGTCCTAAGTTAATTTTTGTGAAACACCATTGACATTCCAGAAACATATTCTTTATTTAGATGATTTAGATTTCAGATGAGTCTTGCATATTATTTTGCATTGTAACCATTATGGTTATCAAAGTTTTCCTTTGATTCCCCTTCGATCATGGATTGCTGTTTCTTGGTTTACGTTTCGTTTGTGGGTGCCGTGAGCGGGGGTGCTTATGTTATAATTTTTGCGGATTCACTTGGCTGGATTCCCTCGACTCCCGACGGCGGCTTTTGTTTAGCTTTGTGCACTTCCATAGCCTCTTTATTTTTGGTGTTTTCGCTTAATAGTGCAAAGCTATTTTCATATAGGGAATTTTTGGGGTTTTGTATTGTCGCCTACTTTTATTGCTTTGGCAGCGTCAGCGTTTTTTTGTAGTATGGGACTTGGCTTGCGTTTTATAGTTACATATCGGTCAATACCAGTTTTCACAGTTGCGCGATTAATTGGAGTACCCTGTAGCTCTTGTACTTTTTTGGGAGCTTGGCTTACTTGGGTTCCGATAAGACTGGCTCTGCCGATGTAGAAATGTTGCAGTTTGTGTTGCTGTGCTCTATGTAATAGTCGAAGTGGCAGTGGTAAATGTAGGTAAGTAGATCGGAGTTAGTAAGGTGACAGCTAAAGGGACTTTCAAATAGAGCGGGTCGATGTTAGGAGACTGGGCAACGATTGCAGCGTGTTGATAGAACATTCTCGAAACTATCATTACTACTACTAACATTACTGTTATATATTGTTATATTACTGAAGCATATGTTTTTGTATAACAGAACGAACAGGAAACAATGAAAATTGAAATAAAGAAAAAGTGTTCAACATTTTAAGTGTATACTACACACCACCAACAATAGTGTATCGTGAACAATATCATCTTTTCATATGTCAAAAAAGGAGAGACCGAGGCAGTTGGTGGTTCGCACGTATAAACAAGTTAACAAGTTTTGAATTCATTTGGATGCCTTCGTTTGCCATTTGGCAAATTCTATTTGGCTTCATTTTGTCGATTCAAATCAAGAAAAACAATAAATTATGTATCTGATTCAGAAAAATTATAATTGTGAACAAAATATTAATACATTTGATTTTTCTATATGCAGTGTGGAGGCTTATATTATTTGCAGAATAAAAGTGGCTTGTGACCCAGGTGGTCCTTGTATTTTGGTACCAATGTCGTTTTATGAAGATTCTGTGGATAAGGAACATCTAAGAAAATGTCTCTTCCCATATGTTGATTACAATGGAGATGAAATCACAGTACAATATCGTATCGAGGTTTAACTGAAAATATAGTTGTTGGTGTGATGATAGTTGTTCTTTTGCTTGGCAGAAGATTTTTGAGAGCCTTTATTTTTTAATTATTGCAAATGTGAACATTGATAGTTCAAACGAGCAGCATTTAATTATCACTAATCAAATAAAATCAGATTTTTCTGACGTTTTAATGAAAATTTAGGATCTTATGTGAGTAATATTTCTTTGCAAGTAGTTGACGACTCAACACCCGTGTTTTTCAAACCACGAACACAACAATTAGCTTGGAAAGCGAAGGTAGAAGCGAAGCTACGTAAGCTTATAGATATATCAATGCTTGAACATGTCGATAGCTCTCATTTGGGGAACGCCTTTGGTACCCATTTTAAAACCAAACGGTGACCTTATGTCAATTTGTGGTGATTACAAAAATTAATTGATGTAAAATTCCCGTTTCTTTGAATTGAAGAGGTATTTGCAGAACTTGAAGGTTGCGAGCTCTATGAAAAACTAGATTTATGCAGTGCATATAACCAATTACTGATAGATAAAAAGTCTCAATTGCTGTACACCTCGAGCGCACAAATTGGACTATTAAAAGTCAAAAGATTACCTTTTAGTGTAAAAACGGCAGCAAGTATTTTTCAGAAAGCTATGGAAAATTTGGATGACAGTCAGTCACACAGTTACAGTCACAGGAAAAAACGTGCAAGAGCATATTTCTATTTTGAAATCAGTTTTAAATAAATTACAGATAACAGGATTAAAGTTTAAAGTGGGAACTTATCAAGTCTAAGATTTGTTATTTAGGTGTCACAGGTGATAAGAATGGGTTGACCAAAAATATTGACCGAATTTCGAGGGTACTATTAGCACCAACACCAAATAACACTTCTAAGCCGAACGCTTTCATTGGTATGGCTAATTACTATTCAAAATTCCTAATTTTACACAGAAAATTAATCGACTGTATGAATTGCTTCGTAAAGATTTCACATCTCAATTGGACCAAAGATTGCCAATCAACGTATGAAATTATAAAATCAAAAATAACGTCTGATCAAGTAATAGTTCATTACAATCCAGAAATACCTATTGTTTCTAACGACTGATGCTAGTAACAATTCAGTGTTTGGTGGTATTAAAACAATAGCATTCGTGTCCAGAGCATTGTCAAAAATTGAAAATAACTATAGTACCCTTGAGAAAGAGGCTTTAGCCATTATGTATTAGGAGATGGGCGCTGATATTATCAGGATTTGAATATTCAGTAGAATATTTTAATGAACATAGCCATGCTTCGCATTTAGGCATAGTCAAACTAAAATGTTAGCTCGATTTTATGTCTGGTGTCCTGCAAAGGATGCAGATATTAAACACTTAATGCAGAACCTATTAAAAATTATTATTTATTTATTTAAATTATTCTCTAAGTGGGTTGAAGTTTTCAAGACCAAAGACTACGTCAGCGTTCACAGTCAGTATGGCTTAGTCAATACTTTAGTAAGTGACAATGGACGTCAGTTTATATCTGAAGAATTTGAAATTTTTATGTCAAATAATGTCCTTAAACACGTTATAGCTGCACCTGGCCAACCTTTTAAGAACGGTCAAGCTAGAAGTTTTGTGAAGCCACAAAAAAGTCTTTTTATGCAAATAAAAATTTGATGAAAATCGTGATATATATTTATTTTATTGTTTATAATTTTCAATACTTAGCATTTTACTACTAACGAATCTCCAGAGGAAGTAATTTTCGGTAAAATCTTAAAAACTAGTTTTTATTTAGCTGTAACCACCTTTGGGTAAGCAGGCTATTAGGACAACCATGGTCAGTTTCTGGAAATTATCGCGGAAAGCATAACATAAAGTTTTCACAGAGTCAGGATGCCATGGTTAGAGACTATGAAAATCCAAATAAAGCTAGTAGGACTCAAGCAACCGTACGACAACAACTGGGTCCCCGATTACATTGCTTTTTTCTAACTCATAACAACAGAGAAATAAATAGCCATTTGGACCAAATTAGAGGACAGAATATGAATCTTCTTCAACAGAATAAATGTATTGAATTTGATAATAATTCTGATGTACAGGACGCTGAATCTGAAGCTTAACCAATTCATTATGATAATATTTCTTCTAAACCAGTAACAAACACTCCTACCAGAAGAGCGTAGGGAAGGAGGGGTAGTTAAGATGTAATTTGTATTTTTGCAAGAATAATTTAATTTAAATTTAATTTTATAATAAATGTTCATGTTGATTGGATCTACCATTTCTATAATTCTTAATTGTATAATGATTAATGTGTGCTAAATTATTAACTCTTTAAGGAGGGGCGTGTTAGATATTGTTCTTTTACTGAAAGCAAATATCTGGCAACTGTTTTTTAAGAATGTGTATGCAAATGCATATTTTTGTATAACAGGAAACATAATAAAATATGAAATAATGTACACTCTTGAATTATCAGCGAAAGCGATCGCGTGTATCTAAATTATATTGGCTGATACTTAACAGTTACTATCACTAACATTATCGTGTGCTGAGAAAGCGAATTTATTCATTTTTGCCGGGCGAGCTCGAATGTTGTATGTCTTAGCTGTTTCGATGTGCAGGTTGGGTTCGAAGATCCACTCAGCGGTTTCGATATCCAAATAATAGTTTAGTATCTGGAGAGCTGACACGGAAATAAGTGCATTAAAATGTGTGCTTTTGGAGCTGTCTGGGAATCTTTTAATGGGCGCTTGAATAGAGTAATAGGGAATTTTGTTAACAAGTTTCCTAGTATCATACATTTTTTTAATCTAAATGACATAAATTGATTTTCTTGCCAGTGCACTAGCTACAAAGCATTTTAAGCTTGGAACTGGGACTTTGGGGGAATTTAAGGTTACTGCCTTCGCAAACATATGTTAGAAGTTCAAAGATTGTTCTTGGCGTATCTGGACTGCGGAGTGCTGTCGATGTTGCCTACTTAGACACACAACAAGTTTTCCGCACAGTTTGGTTAATCAAACTTGGGTATGAAGTTTTGACTAGCAATGAGAGCTGGGACAAAAATAATTTAAACAAGTAAGAACGTTACAGTCGAGCATCCCGACTGTTAAAGACCCTGTACCAATTTGGTTATAAGCAAAATAAATCAAAACGAAAAACAACAAATTTATACCAAGTCTGGTCTGGGGTTCGAACCTAAGACTTCCGTGTCATCAGCCAAACGTCCTCATTGGACCACCATATACTTTTCGAAGCGAGTAGCTTTTACAGTATAAGAATATTGAAAGCACACATTCAAACATATGTATATGAAAGTAGTGCGTTCTCAGCGGCACTTCGGCACTTACCGTTTATTTAAGCAAATAAACAGATTGCTTGTTGTTAGCGCCTGTAAACTTTAGGTATTTATTGTGCGCTTTCTAATTAACCAATCTTGATGAAATTTTCAGAATCGGTAGAAATCCATGATCCAATTGCATGTAAAATTTTTTCAAAAATTTTAGCTTGAAAATTGTGCAGTGCAAACTATTGAGTCAATGAGTTTTTTCATTGGCTATAAAATCCGCAAATAATCACCATCAATTATATTAAATTAATTTCAATTTATTTGGCCACGCAGGGAAATGTTTTTAGGGTTTATCGATACAATTTTGGGGGCTTATCGATCGAACGAAGGGCAAGCGGTCACGAATTGGCTGTGCAGTCGTACCGAGAAAATTGTTTTTTTAGATCGAAAAGTAGCAAACGGACCCGAATTGACCGTGCGATCGTTGGAAAGACGAAAATCGAATAACCAAAGAAAAAATCATAGAGCTTAGGCAAAGGGCCGCTGCATTGAGATGAAGGTAATAAGGAATAGAAAGAACAGAAATAGATGAAGGAAATTTAAGAGAGTGTTAAGACTCGTAAGAGTCTGACTCTGGATGTATAACCAAACACAAACATCATCCGGACGGACGGACGGACAGACGGACATGGCTTTATCGACTCATCTCATCATGCTGATCAAGAATGTATATACTTTGTGGGGTCTGTCACGCCTCCTTCTGCATGTTACATACATTTGCACAAACTTAATGTACCCTTTACTCTTTAAGTACAGGGTCTAAAAAAATAAAAATAAAAAAATTTAAGTGTAATTTATCATTAAAGTGGTATGTTGTGTATTATGGTATGTTTTTATGGCTTCCATTAATGTGCCGACGAATAAACGGGCGACGGTCTACCTCCCGTGCTACTGACGACCAGCGAGCAATATGTTCACTTTTCTATGAGAAATATAAAATAGAATATTAAATCAATCCGCTCGATTCGTCGACAGGTAAGTATGTTTAGGATATATGGTTCCGCAATAGAACTCTCATTTTTGTTGTCAGCTGAAATTTGTTCGAATAGCGCCATAGATTCGATATTTTGAAATAAGCGTGCCCTTTGCCAGACTCTTTCCGTAGGTCATGTGCGCCTTGTTTGTGAGCAAAGTCATCATAGTATTGTAAAATGGACACACACCCCTGCCTAAACGTGCCCATCTTCTGTTGGGTTTAATGGTGTGTTAAATGATGCAAGGAACGCGACTGCCGGGTCTATCGTTTTACTTTTAATAAATATAATGGCCTGGTAGTGGCGATGGTTTTCGTCATATTTCTTGAAGATTTTATAAGCGGCAAGCGCAGCCAGTCTCCCCGCTACGTACGTACCATGGAATTTATAACTGTCACTTAACAGCGTCAAGGGGTTCGTAACCCCAATTTTTCCAAAGTTGGCTTTTCCTTGAAAATGGGCATGAATTTGTCTTGTACAATATGCGCCAAAGAGGGTTACTTAAAAACAACTATTGTATTATTGAATATTTGTCAACAAATTGATTTAATCACAGTCTGTTTCAGAGACCAATGATATTAATGGCTCCGGCAAAAGAAAACTCAGAAGATTCACTGCATTTGAATGCTTTAACAGATCGATCTGCCCTGTAATAATTTTCCGGATCGTATGGGAATGGTGCTCCTTCAAAACTTACAGCGTTACGTCTACGTACCCGCTCTTGATGGAGTGTACGAATTTGCTACATTCTATATCTATTAATCTGTCGTACATCATCTGTCATCCTAGATTGTAATTCGAACATACAAACATGACTATTACCATTCTCTATTGCTATATTGAGGTAGACCGTCGCTCGTTTATTCGTCGGCACATTAATGTAAGCCATAAAAACATACCATAATACACAACATAACACTTTAATGATAAATTACACTCAGGTTACAGTTTTTTTTCCATTTTTTTTCAAATAGTTTTTATACCCTTATAATACCCTCTATAATTTTGACCAGAAGTTTGTAACGCAGTGATGGAGACGTGTCCGACCATATAAAGTATATATATTCTTGATCAGCATCACCAGCTAAGTCGATCTAGCCATGTCCGTCTGTCTGTCCGACTGTCTGTCCGTCTGTCGGTTGCTATGTAAACTAGTCTCTCAGTTTTAAAGCTATCGGAATGATACTTTGCACCGACCCTTCCAACAGTTGCAGGTAGTATATAAGTCCGAACGGGAATCGGAACACTACATTACATAGCTGCCATAGGAACGATTGGGAAAAGTGCTATAAACTTGAAATTTTTAAAGATATTTTATTTATTTCCTAGGAAACATTTATTAATGACTATTTTGACATATTCTGAAAGTTTCATTAAAATCGAACTACTATATCCTATAGCTTCCATAGGAACGATGTGAGAAAATGGGTCATTGAGCATAACTCAAGACAATTCAAGACAATTCAAGACAATTCAAGACAATTAATTCATTCTTGAGAATTCATAGACATTAAATCCCTTTTAGAAAATCAAAAACCAAAAGCCGAATCACTATATCCTTTAGCTGGCATACAAACGATCGAACAGTTTTAAGGCAACTGGTCTGCAAGGGTATTCTAAGCTTCGGGTACCGAAGCTAGCCTTCCTTTCTTGTTTTTTCTTAATTTGCGGGACATCGGGACATTAAATCAAACGAAACAACAACAAAATATTAAAATCGGTCAAGCCGTTCTTAATTCTAACAAGGACATACGTACACACATTCATTTTTATACCCTTCTTGCTGAGGGTATTATAAATTTGACCAGAACGCAGTAACCTGTTATATTTACATCGTTCGATATTTTGTATTGCAACTGAACTGAACTCAACCAAATGTTGAGTCAATGAGCTTTTTCATTGGCTATAATTTCCGCAATAATCACAAGTAATTTTATTAGTCTGATTTAAATTTATTAGGCCACGAGGGGCAATGTTTTTTAGGTTACAATTTGGGATCCGATTTTTTGTTTTAGATTTTCTAAATTGTCTTTAATGTCTATGAAATGTATAGTGTCAACGAATGAAATAATTATATTGATAAATACCAAAGTAATGGTTAATGATCCCTTTTCTCCCATTGTTTCTATGTAGTATCTATATAGTAATTCGATTTTTATCAGACTTTCAGGATAAGGTTAATTTATTAAATAGTTATTTAAAAAGAGTCAACATTTAATCTTAAAAAATTTGTCAATTTAATCGATCCTATGGCAATTGATCCGATTTCGGCCGTTACGACTTATTTACTACCTGCAAAAGATAGAAGGGTTGGTGCAAAGTTATAGCCCGATAGCTAAAAAACTGAAAGACTAGTTTGCGTAGAAGTAGACAGACAGAGAGGTTAAGCTAGATTGACTTGGCTGGTGATGCTGATCAATAATATTTACATTTATTCTCATGGGTTCTCAAGGGCTCTATGCATTTTTTTACTTTTTCGCATCACTATGCAACTGTCCTCTAAGGGCAACACATGCAAATAAATGAAGTTGGCTTTCAATAGCGCGTTGAATTTAATATCAAGAATCAAAGGCACTTGTGTTCAACAAAGGCGCCAAAGGTGCAATTTTAACTGGCCGAGAAAGCGGTCAACATTTTGCGACCGTGAAAGGACGGAAACTTGCAAGTAGTTTAGTTTCATGCATGCTTCAACGCATTTATTGTTCACGGATTTAATGATTGTAAGCTTCAACTTTTCGAATCTCCTTACCGGCATCTGAGTCAAATACAAACGCAAGTTGAGAGCTTGGACAGCACGATCATCGAAAGCGTTGCTCATAAAAATTTGTTCAATTTCCCCTGGACCAGAGCATAGTCACCCATTACCCGAGTTATGTGGCCGACTTTCAATGGCAGGTATTCAGCTTACAAAAGATTGAAATCGTCATTTACCAATTCCTAAAATGGACAAGTTTAATGATATTCTTGACTGTTTAACGGGGCCTGCATTAGAGGTTGTTCAGTCGTTCCACATAATCCAAAATAATTATGCCAAAGCGCGGGCAAGCCTAGCGGAGCGATACGACAATGACGTTCTAATCTTTCTAGATTGTATTTCCAGTCTATTTAAATTGCCAGCCATGAGTCGTTCTGAAGCAATGGCTTTAAAGCTCATCGACAACGCATCCGCAAAACGTAAATGACTGCTTCTGCTAGGATCTGCTGAGGAAAAATGAATAATGAATCTCCTGGGAGGATTTCCATAAAATCCTTAATCGCCGCTGTCAGTTTCTGGAGGACCATTGGACTAGTCAACTTGAACTGCGCTATTCAACCCAAAGGGCGGCCAAATCATTTGTAAACACAAATGTCGAATGTTTGCTCAGCAAGGCACCACATTACACTGGGAATTGCAACGCATTCGAAAAGTTGTCATTGCAACAACGATTTGAGACGATCAAAAGGGCTGAAGGATGCTTCAACTGCCTTCGGAGCGCGCGTAGAGTTAAAAATTGCCAGTCAAAATCAGGATGCAGAGTGTGCATCACACACTTTTGAATAGATTTGAGCAAGCTACAAACACGCTTGTATCTGAAAACCACAAGGTATCGAGTCAGCAAGTGTGTACTATATTACTCGTAAGCACTTCACGGAAGAGTATAATACCTATAGCTCTGGTCCATAAACCCGATAAATGTGGTCACGTAGTTCGGGCATTATTGGATTCCTGAAGAGACAGTAAAACGGATGCAGCTGAACATGCAAATCAAGAAGTCAGCGGCATTTCTGATTTAAGGCAGAAGATCAGGTTCATCGCTTTCGATGCAGTAAAATCCAGATACACGGTTTCGAATGGTCGTCAACCTTTTCTCCTGTCAAGAGTTAGCGAAGCAGCCTCAGGAGACATACGACACAGCTCAATAGAGCTTGCCGATCTGTTGTTCTACGAATCAAGTAAAATTCACATTCTAGTCAACAGAGATGAATTTTTTGACGCGATCAGAGAAGGAAATCTGAATTTGGGTGAACACATAACACGCATGGTGAACATCATCAATAGCATGCCAGTTCAAAGATGCTACTTCGCAAGCGAAAAAATGCCCCGGATGCATTAGTCAAAAACTTCTGGGAAATTGAAGCTTGTTACGTGAAGGGAACCCGGCTTACAGACGAGGAACTTCTGTGAGAGGACCACTTCTGTAAGACAGTCCCTCAAAATCCAGACGGAAGAATTCAAGTTAGACTTCCCTTTAAAGAATCGCCCGCTAAGAAATTGGGACTTATGAACCTGCCTTAAGGGGGTTGCATCATCTTGCCGATTTGTACGAAAGCGAATATCCAATAGATGCGGCCACGCTGCATGCCGACTTATACGTGAATGATGTTGTGACTGGCGCAGACCAGATCGAACAGCTACAACTAAAGAAGGACGAAACCGTTAACTACGTCAGAGAATGAAGTTTCTATCAAACTCGAAGATCAAGATGTCACCGCGTGGCAGCCAAATCTTAAATCTAAGCCAAAATTCAATCATCAGCAGGTGCTCATCATATCGACGCATTATGCGTATTCTTCCATATATATATCGCAGCTACAATGGCTTCAAGCCTAACAGCGCTCTAACAGCAAAGGAAATTCTGCACATTCCAGTTGCAGAACAAAATCAAACGTTTTGGACAGCTGTTGCATTAATTCAGAAGGAATTCATGCGAATGAAATGATGGCGGTAGAGAGGAGCAAGCCGTTCCACCCCGGCATACAGCGCATATCTCCGTTCCTACAAAAGGTGAAAGTGGATAATATTATTGTGTGTGTGATGAGACTTTATGGTCGACTTGCAAATGCGCAACTTCTTTTTAAAGCAAGGCATCAGGATTTGCTCCATAAAGTCTTTCTTGATAGAATCACGCGTGTTGATGATCTTGGCGTCATACTTGATGCCAAATTAAAATTTACTGACCACATTTCATGCATGGTATATAATGCCATGGGTGTGTTAGGCTTTATAAAAAGGTGGTCAAAAGAATTTAATGACCCCTACGTGACTAAGACTTTGTACATCTCGCTTGTCCGGCCAATTCTTGAGTACGGATCATGTGTCTGGAGTCCTCAGTATGGAGTTCACCAAGACAAAATTGAATCCGTGCAAAAGAGATTCCTTATCTTCGCGCTTAGAGGCCTCAACTGGGAACCAAACTTTCAACTTCCCTCTTACTCTAGTAGACTGATGCTTCTTAACCTACCCACACTTACTAATCGTAGAACCGTGCTTGGTGTAGTTTTCATCCTCAAACTAATACACAATGAGGTTGATAGTTCTGCCTTGTTAGAACGCATCAACTTTAATGTGCCCCGTAGACTTACAAGAAATTTTATCCCACTAGCTTTAAACCATAGTAATTGGAATTATGTCCTGCATGAGCCCTTTAGAGTACTTTGCTCAGATTATAACGTAGTGCACCAACTAACGTCCGATTTTTCTTCTATTAACGACCTTATGCATATTAAGTCCCTAATTCTTACCTACCTTACTCAACACAATTCTATGTAGTTTTCCTCGAAATCTTTCAACTATTTTCCCTGCATGCTCGGTCCACCGCTTCAAAAGGCTCTACATTGAATTTTAACATCAAAGTTAACTCCATGCTGCTATCTATCTTGCGTGAGAGGCCAGAGAGATCAACGCCAGAGCAATAATTCGAAAAGTCTTGTTTTCACTTTAAACCCAGTCTGCTGCAACCAATGATGGGGGATCTAACAGCAGATCGGCTGCGTGGCGATAGGCCGTTCTTGATCACTGGCGTCGATTCATGGGGCCCATGCTTCACGACATATAGATTCAGAGGCAAATCCCCATATAAGACATATGCGGCGATATTTTCATTTCAAAAGCTATTCACATCGTGTTGGTCACAGAATTGTCTACAAATACGTATCCACGAATTTAGCCGAGCTTCAGACTCAAATGTTCAACGAGAAAACGTATTAACTTTTTAGACCCTGTACACAAAGGGTAAAGGGTATATTAAGTTTGTGCAAATGTATGTAACAGGCAGAAGGAGGCGTGGCAGAAAGTAAATATATTCTTGATTAGCACGATGAGCTGAGTCGATATAGCCATGTCCGTCAGTCCGTCCGGATGAACATACGGATCTCAGCAACTGTAAGAGCTGGAGGAACCGTACCAGTGTACACGTAGATTCTCCTACTACTGACGCAGCTGAAGTTTTTTTTTTTCGGTGCCACGCCCACCGCCCCCGCAATTTGTATTTAAATATTTGCTCTGCCCTGTGCAGTACAATTTTCAAGCTAAAATTCACATGCAATTGGATCATGGATTTATACCGATCCTGAAAATTTCATCAGGATTGGTTAATTAGAATGCGCACAATAAATACCCAAAGTTTACAGGCGCTAACAACAAGCAATCTGTTATTTGCTCAAACAAACGATAAATCTCTTGCGTTCCGTGGTTGAATTTTATCGGAAGTGCCGCTGAGAACGCACTAGCTTCATATACATATGTATGAATGTGCACCTTCAATATATTTATACTGTATTAGCTACTGGTTCGAAAAGTATGTTTTGGTCCAATGGTTATGATGTCTGCTTGTCTGCTACATGACAGAGGTATCAGGATCGAGCCGCAGACAGACAAAGCTCGGTTTTTTTCGTTTTGATTTTTGTTTGAACGAAATTGGTGCAGGGTGTTTACAGTCGGGAAACTCGACTGTAACGTTCTTACTTTTTATACCCTTGCAGAGGGTATTATAATTTAGACCAGAAGTTTGTAACGCAGTGAAGGAGACGTCTCCATATCTATAAAGTATATATATATTCTTGAACAGCATCACCAGCCGAGTCGATCCTTCTATGTCCGTCTGTCTGTCCGTCTGTCTGTCTGCCTGTCCGTCTATCGGTTGCTATGTAAACTAGTCTCTCAGTTTTAAAGCAATCGGACTGAAACTTAGCACCGACTCTTCAATCTGGAGCAGGTAGTATATAAGTCGGAACGGCCGGAATCGGAACACTACATCACATAGCTGCCAAAGGAACGATTGGGAAAAAGTGCCATAAGTTCGCCATTTTGAAAGATATTTTATTTATTTCTAAGGAAACTTTTATTAATAACTTTTTTAACATATTCTGAAAGTTTCATCAAAATCGTACCACTATATCCTATAGCTGCCATAGGAACAATGGGAAAAAATGGGTCATTGAGCATAAATCTGGTGTTTTTCAAGACAATTAATTAATTGTTGAGAAACACTGTTTTCATAGACATTTAAAAAAATTAAAAAACCCAAAAATCGGATTACTGTATCCTAAAGCTGTCATACAAAAGATTGAACGGTTTGAATGCAAAAAGTCTGCAAAAAGTCTAACATTTTTTATATGAAGGTCTCGATGAGTGTTGTCATTGCTTATGTACCACGATGCGCCAGTGATAAATCTTAGGATTTTAGATTGTGCTCGCTGTATTATATCGGTGTTGCTTATATTAAGTTGCCCCACAGTTCAGAGCCGTAGGTCCATATTGGTTTAATAATTGTATTATAGATAAGTATTTTGTACTCTAAGCTCAAAGGAGAGCGGAAATTAATAAGCCAATGCAAATTGCTTGCTTTTAGCCTTACCTGGCAGTAGGTGATTTGGGAAACGGTTCTATTGTTTAGGGATAGCTACGCCTAATCAACATGAATGTAACTGGCTTACATTTAGATTCGCTTACCTAAATGAGCGAGTCTGCCAGCCACTTTTCTACATCATTCAGGTATTCCTGAAGTTTTAGAGTTGCCTCAATGGGTCACTAATTACGACTAAGTGTTGCTGTGTCGTCAGTAAATGTTGAGGTTGTTAGTCGCCTAGAAGTGGGAATATCTGCCGTGTATAGAATGCATTGGTTTGGCCCAAGCCCGCTTCCTTGGGATACCCCAGTCCGAATTTAGTTGTCATTAAGATAACAGTCTTGCATCTCACTGCAAAAACTCTTCCATAAAGATACGAGTGATAGAGTTTGTGCAATACTCCGGTTTTCAAAAGCAGTTCGTATCTCGGAAGTAGCTCGGATTACTAGTTTGATTGTTCCGTGTTATTCTCGGAAGCCGAATTGGAGCGAGGGGGTTATGTTGTACATACGCAGATGCGAATCTACTCGTATCAGCACAAGTTTTTCAAACAGTTTTGACAAGCAGGGTAGAAGGCTTATCGGTCTATAATATGATGGTTGATTTTTGTCATCATCACAATGATGCACTTCTTCTAGTTTGGGGAAAGAAACCAAGCATCGTTATGGCACTAAAGATTTGGCAGATATGATGTATAGATATAGCACAGTTTGCAGGCTCGATAAGCATTTTCGGAGTTATCAGATGGTGGCCTGAAGATTTCTTTGGGAGTAACTCCAAAGATCATTTGCATTGAACTCCAGAAGTACGCTGTTTGGTTCTATGGGACTTGAGGGTGCCAAAAGATCAAAAGTGTTCGTTGCCGGATTGCGTTGAAAGACTTCCTTTAAATGTGAGGTAAATGTATTGCCTTGTCGATATCGCTACGGGCCCAGCCACCTAAGGGGTTTCGTAGTGGCATTTCTGTTTCAGTTGGGGCTTAAGCGCTGAAGCCAGCTTTCCAAAGTTGATTTCGTGTACTTGTTGGTGGGAGTCCTTAAATGTACCGACGGAGATCCTTACTTTTTTCGAGCGCCAATGCGCTAGGTAGTCTTCGGGTGCCCGCTTTTAGCTTTAGCTTAGCATCCGATAATCTGTGAGTTAACCATTCCCTCCGCAATCGCCATTTATCTATAAGATGTTTTTCAATTCTACCATTTGTTAAGTGAGGACACGTGTGGAGTGTTGGGTATGTTGACATACGTGCTGCCAAAGTAAGAACAGACTCCATTGCTTCTATGGAGCAGTCAACGTCCGCCTCAGAATTAGGTTGTGGGCTCAATTTAATATGTGTGCTTATATACTTTTTGTATTCAAGCCGGTTTGTCATATTAGATGTGAGAAATGTTGGTTGCTCCGTCAGATGGGGTGGGTCGTACAGATGAAGGAGAATTGGCGATTGACCCCATGACAGGTCTGCCAGCTTTTTGGAATTGTTCTTGATACGGCGAATTCGATGAGGTCGGGTTGTATTTTTGTATCTGCTGGCCAATATGTTGGTCTTCCCGGAGACAGAATATCCAGCTGTCTTCCTTTAGGGTTGATGAGTCGGGAAAAAAAAGTTGGTGCGATGAACCCATCCCCCAGAGAGTAGAAGAATTCAACAAATTCCGACTCTGGGATTGAGAAACGTGGTGTGAGTAGAACAAGATAAGGATGATTTGTGGCGTGGAAAAGAACCCTATGAGATGAAAGTTGTTTTTGTTGGTTAAGTGAGTCTCACACATAAGCATTACATCAATGTCGTTATAGTGTGGGAACTGCAGAAGTTATTCTTTGTGCTGCGAGATGCCGTTAACATTCCAGAAGCATGTCTTTAAAAAAGTAATTTATGGGTTCGACTTTTGAGCTGAAAGCATTTGCAGTACCAAAGTTTGATTATGCATTAGTTCTAGCATTGTAGATGTCATGAAATTCATAAAGTAATTTTGCGAATTCTTTATAAATTCCATAAAGTCAAAAATCCTTTTTCGGTGTGATAGTACCAGTAATTATCTGGTAACGTTGGATTGCTTTCCAAGTGGGTATTTGGTTTTTAATTCCTGATGTCATGACATCTAAAATGAATGCCTTGAACTGTGGTTAATAGAGCGAAAGATAATAGTGGGCGCAGAAAACCATTGACTTGTTAAAATAATGCTTAATAAAGGCTGAATTTCCTTTTAACCCCCCTTGACGGTCAAATCCGCAAATCAATCAAGAACTTCACGAATGCGCACTTATCATTTGAAGAGCGTCAAAACCTGTTCATCGACATCGACGCTTTACTCAATTCCAGACCCATCGCACCTGCTTCTGACGATCCTAACGACACTGCATCTGTAACGCCTTGCCATTTGTTAATCGGGACAACGTTGACGTCAGCACCTGAACCTGCGATGTATATTTCCGCAGATACGCCTGGCAAAGCAATGCGCTATCTGGACAGATGGCAACTTGTAACGTATCTCAAACAGCAACTTTGGTCTTTATGGCAGCGATATTACGTTTACACCCTTCAAGCAATGCGCTATCTGGACAGATGGCAAAGTGTGACGCATCTTAAACATCAATTTTGGTCCTTATGTCAGCGAGATTACGTTCACACCCTTCAACATACGGGGCAACTTTACTAAAGGGCAGCGCAACATAGCTGTTGGACAATTGGTTATCGTGCATGAAGATAATACACAGTATGAGCAGTAGCAGCTAGCACGGGTGACTTTATCTATTCCAGGAAAGGATGGAAGAGTCCGGATTGCAGATGTCAAGACATCGAAGATAATTGTTAGGCGTCCAGTTCACAAACTCGCTCTTCTCCCGTTGAACTAGTATTATTTGAAAGTCGAGCCTTATAACGTGGGAGGATGTTTGAGGAGAACATAAAGATCTAGTACTGGTTTTCTTAATTTGAAACTTAAACTTTCTAATAGATCGAGAACATATGTAAATCATGCTTATAAAGTGCCAACGCTTTAGTTGCGCTCTTTGTTCTTTTCTTTTGCTTCTAAATTTATGCTCGCTCACAGGCTATCTATGAATTTTTTACTTTTTCACATCACTATGCCACTGAAGGCAACTCATGCAAATAAATGAAGTTTGATTTAAATCGAAATAGCGCATTAAATTTTAATATGAAGAATTAAAGGCAGCAATTGTGACCAACAGGCGCCAAAAGCAGGCGAAGCTCCAAGAGAGTGCAATTTTAACTGGTCGAGAAAGCGGCCAACATATACTTTATAGGGTCGGAGATGTCTCCTCCACTGCGTAACAAACGATAAGATATTTTTTTTTGGCTGCTATAGGATATATTTTTTGTTTTTTATACCCTTGCAGATGGTATTATAATGTTGATCAGCTTTTAACGCAGTGAAGAAGACATCTCCGACCCTACAAAGGACATATATTCTTGATCAGCATCACCAGCCGAGTGGATCTAGCCATGTCCGTCTGTCTGCTTGCCTGTCCGTCTATCGGTTGCTATGTAAACTAGTCTCTCAGTTTTAAAGCAATCGGACTGAAAGTTTGCACCGACTCTTCAATCTGGTGCAGGTAGTATATTAGTCGGAACGTAATCGGAACTCTACATCACATAGCTGCCACAGAAACGATTGGGAAAAAGTGTCATAAGTTCGCCATTTTTTAGATATGTATTTTATTCTTTGCAAAGCACACTTAAATAACTATGTTAATCTACCTTGAAAGTATCATCAAAATCGGACCACTACATCCTATAGCTGTCATAGGAACGTTGTGAGAAAATGGGTCATTGAACATAACTGTGGTGTTTTTGCAGGCAATGAATTCATTCTTGGAAAATATAGTTTTCAAAGTCATTAATGCCGTGTTATAAAATTAAAAATCAGATTACTATATCCTATAGCATCCATACAAACGATCGATCCGTTTGAAGGCGACTGGTCTGGAAGGGTATTCTAAGCTTCGGGCACCGAAGCTAGCCATCATTTCTTGTTTATATACTAAATTAAATAAATTAATTGTTTAAAAATCAATAATGACACAATGAGACTTTAAGGGTACGTTAAAAAAGTCATTAAATATTGATTTTCAAAGAATGAATTACCTTAAAACATATATAATGTATGGCACCTTTTTTCAATCGTTTCTACGGCAGCTATGAGATGTTGTGTTCCGAATCCGGCCGTTCAGACTTATATACTAACTGCAACAGATTGAAGGTTCGGTGCAAAGCCCGATAGCTTTAAAACTGAGAGACTAAGATCGACTCGGCTGGTAATGCTGATCAGGAATATACATACTTTATAGGGACGGAGACGTCTCCTTTAAGGCGTTACAAACTTCTGGTGAAAATTTTAATACCCTCTTAAATGGTATACAAAATATATAAAACTTACCAGTAATGGAAATTCGACTGTTGATTTAATGGGCAATCTAAAAAGACACAAGGGTCCACAAGCTCAAGCTTGCCGAAAAAGTATGTTGTTGAGTTAAATTAAGTATATTATTATTAATATTAATGCAGTTAATTGAAAAAATATGAAAACTCTCTAAATCAAATAAATACTTTTTATTTACTAAATCCCGGAGAGCATCCGTAAAAAACATTTTTATCAAACTCCTGACGTTCTAACAGCTTTTGGCGTTTGTCCGCCACAATAAAGTCGTCTTCCTCCACCATTTCAGAGTCACCTCGTTTTCGTTGAAGAACTTCTGCCGCGGGACTTTCCCTAGCGTCATATATATCATTGCTTTGATATACCAGATAATTTGACTTAATATACTTGTTTGATCTAAAAGTAAATAAAAATATAAGTTTTATAGTGGGGTTAATTGTATAAATAATGTAGTAAATTTGGCAAGAATTCTTACAGTTTCAGCAAATAGGGATCAAATGGGAAAAAAGTTTCTAGGGTTTCCTCTGGCATAGATTTCTCGTGGCCATACACAGTAGCCAGTTTTCGTCGAGCATTTCGTTCCAGGACAGTATGGCAATATGCCAACTGATGTGCCCGCGTCACCCCGGCGAATGCCGTGGCTACCGGGGCAAGACAACATCGCAATGGATTAAAATGACACATGGCGAGACGTGATAGTTGGAGGGATTGAAGGAAAAGCAAATCTGAAAATAAAATATACAAATCGGTAATTTAATTAAAAAATTATATATTCGATCATACCTTTTCCAGTCGCAGTCAAATCTCTGGCACGAAACGCAATCAAATAGAAAATGGCTTGACAGACGGAGAAAAATACCAGGTTGGCTTTTAACGAGCAATTTTGGCTATACTCATCAGAGTCGTCTATGTAAGATTGCGCCCAGTTGTTTAACTCTTTAATGTAAAATGTGATTGAGCTAAAAAAAAAACAATTTTAATTGCATTTTTAACGCATATATATTTTAGCTGACATTTTCTTACCAAAGTGGCACAAACTTTGCACGTGCTAAAAAGCTAGCTAAATATCCCACGGCAGCATGGCGAATTATGGCCGACACATTGGGGTTCTGAACCTTTTGCCACAATGAACTCAGAAACGCTTCCGAAAATGCCTTTCGAATACTAGCAATGTAAAAAATCACGAATTGTACATGATGAGTATTATGGCTGGGTAGTAAAACCTCATCGAATGTGTAAAGAAAAATCTTAAACAATCGATTAGCAGTCCAGCGCTGTTGGTCGGTGCAGTTTGGCGCAATGCGGCATTTACCATCCAAGAACTTATAGATCATGTACAGGCATATATCTAGTGTTTGACCAATGGGATGATTCATTGTCTGACCAGACTTCTTCACTACAGTTTGGGTAGATATTTCATCCATGTCAAACATTAAATCCTCATCCATTTTATCTTCTTCATCGTCAATTTCTACATCGATTTCATCACGTGGGGCGTTTACATCTAAAACTAAAATTCTGAAAGTTATTAAAATGTAAATCATTCTGGAATTGACGGAATTTCATATTTAGACCTGTGTGATGGCAGGCCTGGTTTTGAAGGACATTGATTTAAACTAAAACAAGTAAGAACGTTACAGTCAAGTTTCCCGACTGTTACAGACCGTGTACAAATTCGGTTATAAGCTAAATAAATCAAAACCAAAAAAAAACAAGAAAGGAAGGCTAGCTTCGGTACCCGAAGCTTAGAATACCCTTGCAGACCATTGCCTTAAACCTGTTTGATCGTTTGTATGGCAGCTATAGGATATAGTGATTCGATTTTTGGCTTAATGTTCAAAAACGGCTTTACTGTCTATGAAAACTGAAAAACACAAGATTTAGTGGTCCGATTTTGATGAAACTTTCAGGATATGTTAAAATAACCATATAATAGAGCGAATTTATTACACTTTTTCTCAATCGTTCCTATGGCAGCTATGTGATGTAGTGTTCCGATTCCGACCGTTCCGACTTATATACTACCTGCAACAGATTGAAGGGATGGTGCAAAGTTTCAGTCCGATAGCATTAAAACTGAGGGACTAGTTTACATAGCAACCGACCGACGGACAGACAGACGGACATGGCTATATCGACTCGGCTGGTGATGCTGATCAAGAATATATATACTTTATAGGGTCGGAAATGTCTCCTTCACTGCGTTACAAACTTCTGGTCAAAATTATAATACCCTCTGCAAGGGTATAAAAAAACTAAAATATTTACACCGAGTCCGGTCTAAGATTCGAACCAAGATCTTCTTTCAGTCAAACGTCGTAACCTTTCGACCACACAATACTTTCTAAATCAGTAGTTAATACAGTATAAATATATTGAAGGCCCACATTCATTCATATGTATATGAAGGCAGTGGCAGCTGCAGCAGCGCTTCCGAGAAAAATCAACCACCAAGCAAGCGATTTACCGTTCGTTTGAGCAAATAAACAGATTGCTTGTTGTTAGCGCCTGTAAACTTTGAGTATTTATTGTTCGCTTTCTAATTAACCAATCTTCATTAAATTTTCAGGATTTTCAAAATTTTAGATTGAAAATATTGCAGTGCAAACATTAAAATACAAATTGCGGGGGCGGTGGTCGTGGCATCTGAAAAAAATAAACCTCATCTGCGTAATAATTACGAGAATCTGCACTGGTATTATGGTTATTCTAGCTCTTACAGTTTCTGAGATCCGTTCGTTTATCCAGACGGACAGACGGACATGGCTATATCGACTCAGCTCGTCATGATGATCAAGAATATATATACTTTGTGGGGTTTGCCAGAATGTATGCTGCACAGTTACATTTATAGTATTGCTATGCCTGAATATCATTGCACAGATTGCCATCGTGATATTGCTGTTCTCCGACTTAGGAGGAGGGGCTGAACATTTTTTGGAGACATTATCCTGCTGCTGGGGCAAATACAGCGTTCTTGCAGGAACCTGAACTTGTGGGATAAATTATGGTTTTTCGAGTTAAGAGAGATCATGCGGCAGCGCGGGAACCGTGCCTTTGCCTTGGCCCTAAACAACATGTGAGAAGCCAATATGACAGCTGCTGATATAGAACTCCTTAATCAAAGACCTTTTTAACTCAACGAAATTCCTGATGACAGAATTAATTTGTCTGGTTTTAATGATGAAGTCAACCAATTTGAATAACCTACAACTTGCCCAAATGGAGGCAGAGGAGTTTGTATCAGCTGCCATTAATACTGTAAAAACGGCAAACATGTTAGCGCAAAATCGAGAAAACAGGCTGACATGCCTAATATATGAAAATCCTGAAACTCAGGTGTTGCCATATAGTCCCCATCTTAAAACTTAAAAAAAATATATGTTCACCTTCAATATTGACACAACCGACAGTTTAATAAATGGAGCAATTTATGATTGATTAATTGACCATTACGATGTAAATGGCTTAGAATTAGTGATACGACATTGAATTAACTTTTCGAACCATCAGTTGGACCCCTTGCTATGTTTAGGGTTCGAACAAGTATTAATACCGAGTTGACTCCAATTTCAAAAGTCCCTCGAGTTTTTCAATATGGTGGGAGATCTGAGCATGCTTCCTTTGACCGAGAAAAATTTCCAGTTGTCCTTTCTGAGGCTTTTACTATCCATTAAAAGCCAAGGAGCCCCCTATAGCAAAGTCGCAGTGTATTTTAAAAGAGTTATTCGGAGAGCTTGTGGAGAGCAACGAGCGCATCTGGACTTCTCCTTATAGGCGACTTTGTTCCTCCAACAAGATTTGGATATACAAATGTCTAAACTGAATTACAAAGTCCTTGACTACGCTATACAAGCGTTTAGGTAACGGAACAGAAGCAATAACCTAGTATAATCACAATGTTGTCTCTTCGCAATCATCGCAAAGATATTATTAACGATCAAACTATATATTAAGCTAATGTTCTATGCTTTGTCGAAACTTGGACTCGTCCCAACGATATTGTAAAAAGACTTGATGGCAATCGTTCGAATGGTGCTAGTAAATTCTCATTTTTGCCAAGCATAATGTGGTCTTTCTATTCGAGACAAATATGTCATACATCAATCGATTGCTTTCAAGTATTTGTATACATCATTTATAGTTGTTTATTGGATTTCAAGTTTCCTGATACATCAGTTTGAATTGACATGACTGCAGATGTAAAATAGAGAGCACATAGAGGTTGTAGTGGTGAGGGGGCTAAGTATGTGAAGTTAGAAATAAATATCACAGAAACCCGCAGCAATCCTTTTGTTTTAATGAGTTAAATTAAAATATATCTTAAGCTAAATAATCTTGAATCTATTAGCCTTCCTTTTTTGTTACCCTTTGTTCTTGCTGAAATAACGGTGTTTTCAAAAACTTTATTAGCTAATGAAGACCTAAAAGAATTGTCGGTGTTGTTGATTGATTTAAGAGCAATTGGTCTGGATGGGCGAAACGGTCACTGGGAGTTATAAGCACATTTATAAGGATATACAAATGAAAAAAATATAATTTTCAATACAATTTAATGCTAAAAGAATGCATCACTAAAAAATAAAAACCACAGTTTTCTAATACGCCGCAGTTAAAAGTTCATCGCTGAATTCTAACCTAAGTTCAATTATTCAAACTTAAAATTAATTTAGACATGTACTTACTTTTGCAAAACTAGATGCAATATTACTTCCTCAAACACCGGCTTGTACTCGACTAGCCACAGCACGTTAAAAAGATATCCAGTCGTGACATGTGCTTGCTTTTTGAAGTAGGGAAACTTTGTTGATATAGCCTCAACCACCACATCAAATGCCATGGGTACAGCGGTTAGGATGCGAATTAGCACGTCATGAATGGGCTTTAGCTCGGATAGCTTTCTTTCTGATGGACGCCCATTGATCCATTCAGCTGAGTCTGAGTCGTCGGGTATCCAATGTACAATAATTTTCGATATTCCTATGGGTAAATATCTGTTATGGGCCACCATTATGTCAATACTAAACTGAGAGTAAGCTTCGACTATTTTGTAACTACGGTTACGCCAGTTAAGGGACAGCAAAGCCTCCACAATGTTAATAAAGTCGGCTGTCAAATTGAGAACAATTCGTTGAGCATCTTTCAATATTTGCACCATATCGTCATCCTTAAAAATGAAATCATTGATAATTCAATTTGAACTTATATACTTATAGACGTGAGACTTACGTTTATTTCTGCTTCCCTAAGAAAGTATGTAAATTCCTCAACCATATGAAAATTGCCTTCTTCTAAGGCCACTCGCACGGATTCTGCAAGGCCTTTATCCCTAGTTGTGACAAATCGAACTTTGTTGGCAGCGGCAGCCTTAACTCGTTCTCGATCCGCACCAGAGAACGACTTTAATATGGATTTCACTCCCGTTTTATTTGTGAGGACTGACATTGCTTAGCTTAAATGATCCCAGCTCAAGTACAATAATTTCTGTTTAATGCATAAATGACGCAATGGATTACAAACAAATTTTTGTAAATCTGAATCGATGTTTCTCAACTCATTCAAATCTCAGAATTATATCAATTTCGGCCTCATGCTGATTCAACACATGTAATAAAGTGTGACCGAAATGCGTTAACCAAAAAATATTGTAATTCGGAATATAACAACAAAATAATTGTTCATTGTTCGTTCTTCGTATATTAAGGTCTAGATTAAGAGAAAACCTTAGTAACGTTGAAAGTAGAATAACGTTTTCACAAACAAATGTGTGTTTCAAAGTAAGGGATTTTCTTATATTTTTTTCGACCAGCTGGTCTACATAAAATGTTTAGTGGGACCATTCAAATTTCCAAAATTATGGAAAGTATTTATTATTTTTTTTGCGAAATTGGTCTCACAGCAAATGCCAAGTGCGCAACTTGAAAAAAAAGGAAGCATTGATGGATTCGACTTTGCTTTTTGACACGACTGGAAACCAGGAATTGCTTGGCAAGCACCGACCCACAATTGTTTTCAACAGAAACACACCCTTGCAACCAAAAGCAATCTATGAAACTTCCATTGTTAAAGACTGTGAAGTTGATTTTTTTGGGGTTAAGCTGAAAAGCAAAGAATTTGACTATGCTGTGAATAGTTCACATATAGCAATGAATACGGAGGTTTCTATTGTGGCAAAGTACCTTCATGGAAAAACAGGGAGTTTGGCGGTAGCGGAACAAAACTTTAATAAACACAATACGAGGAAACAACTAAATGTTTTAGGTATTGACCACAATAACTCGGAAATATTAGGAGAGAACGTGGGAAACGATATGAAGAAGTCAAAACGAAAGATGGATCCCGGACTCGATCAACGTAGTGCTTTGCCCACTGTCGGCAGGAGAAAGCAACATATTTTGAACAGAGTAAGTAGATCGACCGAGCACGTTTAAAACGTTTTGTATTTCTAGTATGATGATATTTTCGACATCGGAATCTCCGCTTGATGCGTGGCAAGTGCACATCTTAGGCTGCCAGATGCGGCTCCTGTCACAAGACTCCAATAATAGATTAAGCCATTTAATTTTCAACCGTTGTAATCTTGGCTTCTGCATTAGAGCAATATGTAATAGCCGTAAGGCCAGCGAAAAATTAGCAGCCGCAAAGCTAAACGGTTGTCTGTTATATAGTTCATACAGGCAATTGAGACTTAAGGCTTACAGAATAGTCGCATAATAAAATAAAATGGCTTTATCGACCCCACAGGAGAAGCTTAGGCCGGAGCTGTATGCCATATTGACGACGTCTTTAGTAATCTGATAAAAAGACGGCACAATATTTAGCTAATGATTTTTATTTCACTTACTAATTATGTACGTATATATTGTAGGAAGCACGCGCCAAAACCAAAGGCGGGGGATGGTTTAATTTGCCTGCTCCTGAAATCACAGAGGAAATGCGCAACGAACTAAAAATTATTCAAATGAGATCGGTTCTAAACCCAAAGCAATTTTATAAAAAAAACGACCTAAAAGTTTTGCCAAAGTTTTTCCAAACAGGCACCGTCCTAAATTCAGTTTTAGATAACTCCAAGGAAATTTACACCAGCAAGGCACAGAAATCTCTGGTTGATGAGCTTTTGGCAAATGAGTCCTTTCAGAAGTTTAACAAGCGAAAATACAACGAGATTATTCAACGCACAGACAATTATGGTCATCGAAAAGCCATGAAGAAAATAAAAAAAAATTAAGATTACTAATAAGAAAATGCCAATGTCAAAAATACATATTTCTTATTAAAAGTTATAGATTTAGCCCACAATGGAAAATGGTTGTATAACATTATAGTGCCTAAGAACATAGAAATGGGAATTGTGTATGAAAAATGTTCGCTTGTGGAAACTGACACCTCTAAAAGTCAGACTAGCGAAAACGTACAAGTACAAAGTAGCTTTCCGGAACTTGGTCTTGAGTTGCGTCTTTAAAAACCCTTAATTAATAATACCGAGTTTAAAATAAGTTTTGTTTTGGCCAATTTTGAATGTTTTCAATGACATTTTATTGTTTGTTGACATGGAGCAGTGTTATAAACTGCATAGAAAAGAGATTCGGGGCCCGAAGCTAAGAATCCCTTATAACCAGTTTGACCTTCAACCCGTTTGTATAGCAGCTATAAGATATAGTTGCTCGATTTTAATTTTTTAAAACGGTTTAATGTCTATAAAACCTATATTTTCCAAAAATGAATTAATTGTCTTTAAAAACACCAGAATTATGCTGAATGACCCATTTTTCCCCTTTACTGCGTTACAAACATTTGGTCAAAATTTTAAAACTCTCTGCAAGGGTATAAAAACATGTAGATGTAGTTCTATTGATACATTACATTTATAGAGGCATTCGCATTTTTACTAACATCGATAATGTTTACATTTTATTTTTCTTTTTATATTGAACAATCAGAAAGTCTATAGCCGTTTCCTCGTAGTGCTGTCGTTAACCTCTTGAACTTTGCAAGACTTTTTGATATCTAGAATCTCCAAAATATCCTTAACCAGTTTAGTAAAAAGCTTTGCATAGTCGCTATCAGGGTATTTTACAACCACAGGCACACCGGTCTCACAGCACTCGGCTATATAAGCGTCAAGAGGAAGGGATACAAGCTTGGGAGCCAGCGACTTCAGTTCTGGGTCCTTTTTAAAAAACTCTATCCGCTGCTTACAATTTTTGCAAGTAGAGTAACGCATATTCTCCACCACACCAAATATGGGAATATTTAACTTTTCAAACATTTTCGCACCTTTTGCGGTCACCTGTACTGAACCAGTGTGAGGAGTTGACACTAGGATGACACCAGTTATGGGTACGTGCTGAGATAGCGAAAGATGTACATCCCCTGTGCCAGGAGGAGTGTCTATGACCAAGACGTCCAACGGTCCCCATTCCGCTCCTTTCAGTAGTCGTTGTATGGCTGACATTACCAAAGGACCGCGCCAAATGATTGAGCCATCCGGAGGAGTAAGCATGCCTATTGACAGACACTTAACATTATAGTTTTGCGGTGGAATCATTAAGTTCAGGTCGTTAAGAAGAGGCTCGCTAGTTACATTCATCAGCAAAGGTATACTCGGGCCGAAAATATCTCCATCCAAGAGACCTACCCGCTTTCCCATTCTTGCCAGGCTGCATGCGAAATTTGCTGCAAAAGGAAGAGAGCGTCACCTATTACCTAAATTTCACACTATGTAGCGTAGCCCACCTGCGACTGTGCTTTTGCCCACTCCTCCCTTTCCAGACGCAACGACTATGATATCCTGAACCCCTCTAATTACCTCCTTCTTGGGCAAGCCGCGCGCCATCAAATCCTTTTGGTAATCACTCATTTTGGTAGCATACGTTCGCTGGAAAAGTGGGCCTAGCAAGCGCAGCATGGCTTAATGAGCAGAACCTAACAATGTTTTAACGTCTGTTAAAAAATTTATAAATAATAAAATGATATGTAAGTGTGACCTTTAGTCGAATGTTCATAAAAGGCAGAAAAATGTGAATAAGATTTTATGTAATCGGCATTTCGATGTTGCGGCGATTGCCATAAATTGTTCAGCCTCTATTTCGAATTTTTTTCTATTGGATGTCAAAGCACGCATTGCATAATGACATATTAATTTCTGTGGAATCTATCGAACGACTTAAATCTCTAACGAGATTCCAAACTATATATAAAACAAGACAGGAAGGCTAGCTTCGGTAGCCGAAGCTTAGAATACCCTTGCAGACCAGTTGCCTTAAAACCGTTCGATCGTTTGTATGGCAGCTATAGGATATAGTGATCCGAGTTTTGGTTTTTAATTTTCTAAAACGGCATTAATGTCTATGAAAACTGTATTTCTCAAGAATGAATTAATAGTCTTGAAAAACACTAGAGGTCTGCTCAATGACCCTTTTTCTCACATCGTTCCTATGGAAGCTATAGGATGTAGTGTTCCGATTCCGGCTGTTCCGACTTATATACTACCTGCACCAAATTAAAGGGTCGGTGCAAAGTTTCAGCCCGATAGCTTTAAAACTGAGAGCCTAGTTTACATGGCAACAGACAGACAGACAGGCTAGACATGGCTAGATCGACTCGGCTGGTGATGCTGATCAACAATATATATACTTTATAGGGTCGGATTTATAGTACATATATATATATATATATATAGATTTAGGGGTGGGTGCAAAGTTTTAGCATGATAGCTTTAAAACTGAGAGACTTGTTTACATAGCAATCGACAGACGGACAGACAATCGGACAGACAGACAGACATGGCTAGATCGACTCGGCTGGCGATGCTGACATAGAATATATACACTTTATAGGGTCGGAAATGTCTCCTTCACTGCGTTACAAACTTCTGGTCAAAATTATAATACCCTCTGCAAGGGTATAAAAAGTACAAATAAATTCCCCTTTTCTCTCACCAACTTGACTTTGACATCGACTTGGACGTGCCACTGCCGGTTAACAGCGCGAGTTTGGTGCCCAAGCCGGCCAACAAGCCAGCGGAAACGGTGTCCAAGCGCTCGCTGAACCTGGAGGACTACAAGAAGAAGCGCGGCCCCATCTATCCAAGATTTCTACCGACCGTTTGTTATCCTTCTGTAAGGTTAACTTATAATTGATCAGCACGATGAGCTGGATTGATATAGCCATGTCCGTTTGTCCGTCCGGATGAACAAATGGATCTCAGCAACTGTAAGAGCTAAAGAGCCCATATTGCCAGTGCGGAAGCTCCTAATACTGACGCAGATGAAGTTTATTTTTTTTTTCGGTGCAACGCCCACGGCCCCCCAATTTGTATTTTAAAGCTATCTGTTTATTTCACTGATAAGTTTACGTTATGTTAGATGTTAACCGGTAATGCTCCGTATCCGTAAAAAGAGCTTTCTATGGACGTGAGCAGTTCGCAGATCCCACATGCTACCTGGACATATTGATTTAATACTCGGCGTAGACTTAATACCAGCGCTTTAGCTCCATGACGCCCTGATCAACCATTGGCACAGCACACACAGCTCGGCTGGATGACTTTTGGACCCACAACTGCAGGGTGCTCGCATTCTGTTGCCATTCCATGCCATCAAACGAATCTGAATACACCAGGTACAGAAATTCCACCAACTTGATCAACCCTATGCCACTTGTCGCCTTACACCGGAGGAGCAGAGGTGTGAAAATCATTTCCAACACATCGACATACGTCATGCAAACGGTAAATACATGGTTTGCCTACCCTTGAGAAGTATCTAGCACCGAGGAGCAAAACTGCAGAAGCAGGAATATTGTCTGACGACGGTAACTTTCCAGACCGCATTTGAACCATATACCACAGTTTGAGTATTACACCAACTTGCAAATAATTATCGCGATGGGTATCCACTGGCCCACAATGTTCTACTGCACGAAAGCTATGTTAACGTAAAAAAAATTTCTGTGAACAAATTTCTCCAAATACATAAAATATACGTAAATGGGCAGCTAACGATTATCAACTCTTGCACAACATTCGTGCCACATCCATGTCCAACAAGAACATTATAGGATTCGACAACAAAACCGCGATCAAAAATTTAGGACTATAATGGCATTCAAAACTATATTTTTATGAACTTTATGAGCTGTACAAACTATGAACTGAACGATCTCTCTTATCAACAGTTGGGCTTTATTGTTGCAGTCATTACAGCAGAAAAAATATTGTATTGATGGTCAAATGGACTACGCGAATACAATGAGAGCACGTCAAATTTATCTGATTAGAATGGGCGAATATATGCCTGAGCAGATTACGGAACGATGGCTGGACTTTATAAACAATCTACCAGGAATGGAGCAAATTAAAGTTCCTCGCTCGCTTGGCCTTGAAAAAATGACAATTCTTTGCAATTTTATAACATTTTATTATTGCATTTATTACATTTTATACGAAGAATCCTAACTAGCCATGTGTTCATACTGCCGAGCGGAGCACCAAGAAATCCACGATATCGTAATTAAAGATTAGAAAGTTAAAATTACATATAATTGTGATGTGCTAGATAGGTGATAATTAAAGATTTAAGGGGAGTAAGCTGCATACTACTATGGTTTAAAACTAACTACTTTCCAGTAAGTCTACAATGCACATTAAAGTTGACGTATTCAAATAAGACAGAACTATTGACCCCGTTGTAAATTAATTTTAAGATAAAAAGTACACCAATCATGGTTCCACGATTAGCTCAAGAGGTTTATTTTTGGTAAGTTAGCATGACACCACACTTGGAAGTTATTAAGATTAAGTCAGTTTGACGAAATGGATCCCTGTATTGAAGACAAAGCTTATTATCATTAGAAGAGAGCATGCGTACGTGGTCTTCGGGACTTGAAATATTGGACTCAGTATTTTGGGGCGACCTGCACGATTTTTTCATCAAAACAGCTGTAAGCGTAGTTCTCTCACTTTCCAGTCTTTTCTCTTTATACCTATCTTCCGTTTACGAATGCCAACTTTGTGGTAAATTGTATATCTGATCCGGGATTTTAAAGGACTCGCTTGAATTTCATCTGCCAAAATCTAACAAAGGGTCAGCTGTGATATTATGATTATATTACAATAATTATTATAAACTTTTAAAAATGGTTTTATTATTTTTCTCTCCTAATTTTCAAGAAGGTACCACTTATATTAAGTTTTCTAAGGTCTTTTTCAGGAGTTGAAATCTGTCCACCTCGTTGTTTATTTTTAATTCTCAAAGAAAAATAAATTATTAGATACTAAATCAGAATTATGGACAGATGGTCCATGGAAGTTGAAGGTTTTTGGTTCCCAGTTTAGGCTTCGAAGACCGAAAATCAAAAATCTTATGCACGGATTCGATGCGATCTTGGTGAAATCCATACTGAGGACTCCAGCTACATGATCCGTATTCAAGAATTGGCCTGACAAGCTTGACGTATAATATAAACCATATCACACCCATGGCCTTATTTACCATGCACGAAATGTGGTCAGTAAAGGTCATTAATAAAAAGTGTGAACAGCAAAGGACCTAGGTGAGTGCCTTAAGGGTCGCCCGATGTGAGACGGAGTAAACCAAAGAGTGAGCTCTTCAAGAGAATCCTTTGTGTTCTGCTACTCAGGTAACTGCTATTAAATTTTATTGATTCTACAGGAAATCCTAATTTGTCAAGCTAAATCAAAAGATAGTGATTAACGGAGTCGAATGCTTTACTGAAGTTTGTGTAAATGATATTTATGATACTTGTTTGGAAGCCTGTTATTACAAAGGATGAGAGCTCATAAAGAATAGTTTTCGACCAACGATGTGTCATAAATCCATGTTGGGATGGAAATATTAAGGATCTGCATAGGTGTTTCTGCATAGGTGTTTTAACTGCATAGGTGTTTCTGCATAGGTGTTTTAACTGAGGAGTTTTTAGTTTCACGAAGCTTAGGGATAGTGGACAATTTAAAGATACTTCTATCGTCCCCTCGATTACCTTTTTTATGGATTCGGACAACATATGATTTCTTTAAAATAAGAGGAAACGTCGAAGATTTACGAACAGATGTACGCTTTGTGTTCACAAAATGTTGACTGTTTTGGGTCCTGAGTGAACTGGATCCTGCAACGGGTTAAATAATTATTGTAACACTAAGCGTTTGGCACGGTGAATTTAGACCAAGCACTTAGGTACTGAGCATATACATTGCTCGACTCGGTATCTTTAAGTTTAGAGTAAAGCTTGTCTTTCGTTAGTTTTAGTTAAAATGTGTGAAAGCTTAATGTCATAATGAAAAACAAATGGGTTTAAACTATTCAGAATTGAATGTCCTATGTGGCGAAATCGTTGGTTCATTTCGGAACGTTTTGAGCATAAATCCACATTTCGTCACGTAATATGTAAAGGTTTAAAAATTTCTTAAAACATTTTTAGATTTGGCCTAGATTTAGAATACTTATGTGTATCACTTATTTTATATATCCATTTTTTGTTTGTTTTGCACCATTAATAAATATTAATAGCTAATTGTTAAAGGTAAGCAACAAACTATTACGTTTTCATACCAAAACTATCAGCTTAACAAAATTATTATTTAGAATGTACTAATTATTAGAAATTTTATCAAAATCGAAATAAAATCGGTACACGTTTTTAAAAAGTTAGTATCTGGAATGCCATTAATACAGTATGATACGAAAATATCGATAAAATAAACTGGACTATCAATTGAGCATAAGACGAATGAAATGCAGCTGCTTCAATCGAAATTAACATTGTCAGGACTTTCTTATGGCCTCCCAGAGTACAGAATTTGACGATCTCTGTGCACTTAATCGGTGGACAATTGAAGATGACTCTCTTTTTCAGGCTTGCGGTTTTAATGTGGCACATGCCGGCAAGTCTGTATTTATTACCTGGAATGAGCATTACTTGCTAAACTTTCGATTTAAGAAGCCGAATGAAAGCTCTACGGTAAAAATAACTAGGGTGCGAATTCCACTGCCCTCGAGGGCAGAATGTTACCTATGTAGCGTGCATACTCTCAGATACAACACGATGCTTCTAATGTCGGATGGAGGAATCTATTGCTTCCTTTCTTTCAAGGCCCTGCATGCAAAAAAATGGCTAAAGGGAGTCCATTGCTTTGCGGTATTCGACCAAGGATTCAGCGTCATTCGTGAGGAAGGAAATTGCTTACTGCTTCAGACATTTCTAGATCTTCCCAGCCTGGAGACGGCCGAGAGCACCCTGCAGCACACATTCAACATTACATATAACGACCAAAGTATGTTTCTGTGCGACTGGCAACACGATGCGTACACGCTGACCACTTTGAACTCTTCTGAAAAAGAAAAACAATTTATGCAACGCCTTTTCGGGATCAACGCTGCTAATCATATTCACGTCTTCAGCATAGCAGGACATGTATTTGCCTTGTATGCCAATTCACATGGCGGATCGAAGAGGGCAAAAGAATCTTATTATATAAAGTTGCTTTGTGTATACGCCGCTTCGGTTAGGTTTATACGTCTACTGCCCGATAGAAATATTTGTTTAATCCTTCTCAGCAGTGGTAGCGTTGATGTGTGGTACGTGTCTTGCTTACATGGAATTAAACAACGCAAAATTCATCACACGGGCTCGGAATGGCTGGACTACGATGCCACAAGTGACAATGGTGACATTTACTACACTGACGGGGATCACATAGTTCGGTTAAGGTTAAAGTACAACTGTCGGCATGACGAGTACAATGTCGAGACTTTTGTTAAGACAGTGCCCGGAATCCAGGTCTGCACTTGGTTGAAGCAAAGTCAACAACTGGTTTGCCTGAGCATCAATAACATTTTTTATCGTATTGTGTATGAAAAAATCGATGGTAAGGCATGTCCATTGAAGGATGACTTCAGAAATGTGACACAGCATATGTGCCAAAATACCATAGCTTTGAAGCGATATTACCGCCAAAAAGGGTTGCTTTATAAAGCTCTAAAAAAAGAATATGAAAAGCTACAGCTTATTTCTGTTGGCAAAGGTAGTATTGGGGAGCTCCTTAAAACATCCGGAGAATTTAATTACCTGATACCTGGCATTAATGAGAAGGTCGAGTCTCTGAAGCCAGCACAAATTCGATGTTTTCCGAAGAATGATATCCATGTTGTATTGAGCTTAATACCTAACAACACGCAGACACCTTTGCCATACACACATTGGCAATTATTGATATGCTATGATCAACACATTTATGTGCAATTGTTTTCCTTAAACATTTTTATGAACAGAAATTGTCGCATTATGGTGGCATTGGAAACACAAAAACGCAAGCCTATGCCGCATTTTGGTTTATATTTATTGGCTTTTATAGACATTCAAACCCAAATAAGTGCTGTGCTTTTTCCCATTGCAATCGAACAATGTACATCTACATATCATTCTCTTTTTAGCGAAAATCGTACGGTCGAATACCTCCAAATGGATGGTAAAATTAAGTATAAAAAGCCAAGCACACTTGTGATTCAGCAAAAAATTCGGTTGTCTAGTAAATTATCAATATCGCAAATTACAACATTATTTAATACAATCAAGAATGATAGCGATAACTCTATAGAGTTTTACTGTATGGACGACAAGCTGCGAGTTCAAACTTGTGAAAGTTTTCGAGAAACATTTGGAACATTAAAAAGTGAGGTTGCTTCGGCGATTTATCTTTTTAAGCAACATTTATTTCTGAATAAAATAAAACTGGACCTTAAATTTTCACCAACAAATGATTTAACCTTACTGGAAACAATAATGGTAAGGTGGGAGTTTTTTTTATTTAAACTTTTATCTAATGATTATTTCTTTACAGAAATTTCAGTCCGAGACTGAGCGATTTAATTGTAGTACGAGCAAAAGTATTTCGAGCTGTGTAAAAATAATTGAGATGTCTTTGGAATCAAAATACAATGCCGTTAGAAACAATTTTTTTTAAGACATTCGTATATGCTTATTAATTAATGTCGCAAATTTTTTTGAAACTTTTTTAAAATAGAAGCTACTTTCTTACAGATATAACTCGATTATGGCTGTTTCCCAACTTTAAAGGAAGCTCTTCTTCAATGAATTCAATAAGCATAAGCTAAAACTATAAAGTACAATCAAATGTAAAAACTATAAAACTTCAAAGGAATTCTTCTGGTAAAATACTACCATTATTTTTCTAAATTGTTTTTATTCATAATGTATAGTTAATTTACCAAGAATAAATAAGTTATCTTTACAAGCAACTTAACCGCTCCAAATCAAAGTCCAATTTTTAGACCCTGTACCCAAAGGGTAAAGGGTATATTAAGTTTGTGCAAATGTATGTAACAGGCAGAAGGAGGCGTATATATATAGTATATATATAAATTCTTCATCAGCATGACGAGCTGAGTCGATATAGCCATGTCTGTCTGTCCGTCCGGATGAACACACCGATCTCAGCAACTGTAAGAGCTAGAGGAACCGTATTACCAGTGTAGATTCTCCTAATACTGAGTCAATTAGAGTTTATTTTTTAAGTCGGCGCCACGCCCACCGCCCCCGCAATTTGTATTTGAATTTTTGCACTGCCCTGCACTGCACAATTTTCAAGCTAAAATTTTTTTTTAAAATATACGTGCAATTGGAGCATAGATTTCTACCGATCCTGAAGTTTACAGGCGCTAAACACAAAAAATCTGTTTATTTGCGCAAACAAACGGTAAATCGCTTGCGTTCTGGTTGAATTTTCTCGGAAGTGCCGCTGCAGCTGCGCTGCCACTACCTTCATATACATACATATGTATGAATGTGTGCCTTCAATATATTTTTACTGTATTAGCTGCCGGTTCAAAAAGTTTGGGTTAGTCAAATGGTTACGCCGTTTGATTGAAAGCGTGGAGATCTTGGGTTTGAATCCCAGACCGGACTCGGAGAAAATATATATATATATTTTTTTTTTGCTTATAACCAAATTTGTACAGGGTCTGTAACAGTCGGGAAACTCGACTGTAACGTTCTTACTTGTTTCTTATCGTTCCCATAGAATAAAGTGGTCGAATTTTAATATGACTTTCCGGATCGTTTAAGGTTAATTTTTAGGTGGATATTTTAAAGGATGGGTTGTTCTGAGAGGCCAGAACTATGTTGCGCATCTGCGCAAAGTTCTAGTTTGGAACTAAGCGCTTGGTGTGTAATCCGACTTATCAAACTGTCTATCAAAGCGTTCTAAACGTGCATCACACCACATTCACGATAGCCAGCCAGCAGTGAAATAAACTTAACAGCACCGAAATACAAGGTGTCGATTGCGACGCCCTCTATAACCTGTGGTAACCTCTACAGTTTTCTCGATTCTCGGTTTAGTAATCGTTTTTGATGGGCGGGTAGATGACAGAATCATTTACATAGGTCAACGCAGCCATCAAACAGTTCGATCGTTTTTTTGGCAGCAATAGGATATAGTGGTCCGATTTTTGGTTTTTAATTTTCTAAAACGGCTTGAAGGTCTATGAAAACCCTATTTTCCAAGAATTAATTAGTTCTTGAAAAACACAGAAGTTATGCTCAATGACCTAATTTCTCCCATCGTTCCTATGGCAGCTATTGGATATAGTGGTCCGATTTTTATGAGATTGCTGGGATGAAGTAAAATAGCCATTAAATGGTGATTTATAAAGAATCAATCAAATAAATTTTGGATATTTATTTCCAATCGTTTCTATGGCAGCGATTCTGGCCGTTCCGAGCATATTCTTCATTTGGCAGGGTTGATCGTGCCTGAACAAATGGCGATCACTACAAAGTCATCAAAACATTTCTAATTAGGCAAGAAAATAATGTAAACTATTACATAGCTGCATCTTAGTTAGAGCCGAACTTTTTAAATATCACAAATTTTATAACCAAAGGTCAATGTTTATATATATTAGCTTCACGTTCATCTAATGGATTCAATACAATTGTCTCTGACAAAGGATTGATAGGCATAACAAAACGGCAGAACTCCTGGCCACGAAGTTTTTAGATCCTGTACCCAACGGGTAAAGGGTATATTAAGTTTGTGCAAATGTATGTAACAGGCAGAAGGAGGCGTGGCAGACCCCACGTCCGTTCGTCCGTCCGGATGAACACACGGATCCCAACAACTGTAAGAGCTAGAGGAACCGTATTACCAGTGTAGATTCTCCTAATCCTAAATTTCATCAAGATTGGTTAATTAGAAAGCGCTCAATAAATACCCAAAGTTTACAGGCGCTAACCACGAGCAATCTGTTTATTTGCTCAAACAAACGGTAAATCGCTTGCGTTCGGTTGTTGATTTTTCTCGGAAGTGCCGCTAAGAACGCACTACTTTCATATACATATACTAGGTGCGTTCCAAAGTAAACAAGACTTTTAACAAAAAGACAGAACAAATAGGTTTTTCGGCAAAATCAATTTATTTTATTCAAAATAGTCTCCTTCTGCTTTAATACAGCTTTTTGCACGGTCCAAAAGCATGTCGAACGAGTGTATTTTAGCTCGTTGCCCGGTATGGCCGCCAGTATGCCGGTGCAAGCCTTTTGAATGGCCTCGACGTCTGCATAACGCATTCCTTTCATCGGCAAATGCATTTTTCCGAAAAGGTAGAAGTCGTACGGTGCCATATCAGGTGAATATGGGGGGTTAAAATGTGATTTTTGGTCAAATAGTCGGTCATAAGCGTCGATCGATGAGACGGCGCATTATCGTGCAACAAACGCCAACTTCCATCTTCGCGATATTCGGGCCGAACACGTCGAATACGGCGCACCAAACGCTTCAAGACTCTAAGGTAGAATACCGCATTAACGTTTTGACCGGGTGGAAAAAATTCTTTGTGGACAATACCCTTGGAATCATAAAAACAAATCAGCATTGTCTTCACTTTTGACTTCTCCATGCGCGATTTTTTGGGTTTCGGCTCGTCCGGCGCCTTCCATTCAGCACTCTGGCGTTTTGTTTCGGGATCATATTGAAAACACCACGTTTCGTCACAAGTCACAATCTTGTAAAGGAAGTTCGGGTCTTTTTTTTTGCCTCTTTAATGATGTCCTTCGAATGTTGAATTCTGAGCAATTTTTGGACGTCAGTCAATTTGTGCGGAACAAACCGTGCACACACCTTTTGTAAGCCCAAATGTTCGGTCAAAATGCGATAAATCGATGTTTTGGAGATGTTCAATTCTATTTCCATGAATTTCAATGATGATTTCGGCTGATTTTTTATGAATTCACGCACAGTTTCGATGGAATTTTGATGACGGATTTTGGTTGTCCCACATGTTCATCGTCATTTATGTCCTCACGACCACTTTGAAAACGTTGAAACCACTCGTGCACTCTGCTACGGGATAGGCAACTATCGCCATAAATTTGTTTCATCAATTGAAACGTTTCGGTAAAAGTTTTACCAATTTTAAAACAAAATTTAATGTTGGCTCTTTGTTCGAAGCTCATTTTCGCACCGATGACAAAAACATACTGACACTTAAACATATGACATATAGATGGCGCCAGTAGAGGGCGCTAGATTCACAAAGTCCTGTTTACTTTGAAACGCACCGTGTATATGAATGTGTGCCTTCAATATATTTATACTGTATTAGCTGCTGATTTAAAAAGTATGGTGTAATCGAATGGTTACGATGTTCGAATGAAAGCGCAAAGATCTTGGGTTTGAATCCCAGACCGGACTCGGTGTAAATATTTTTATACCCTTGCAGAGGGTATTATAATTTTGACCAGAAGTTTGTAACGCAGTGAAGGAGACATTTCCGACCCTATAAAGTATATATTCTTGATCAGCATCACAAGCCGAGTCGATCTAGCCATGTCCGTCTGTCTGTCCGTCTGTCTGTCTGTCAGTTTGTCTGTTGCTATGTAAACTAGTCTCTCAGTTTTAAAGCTATCAGACCTTTGCACTTTGCACCGACCCTTCAATTTGTTGCAGGTAGTATATAAGTCGGAACGACCGGAATCGGAACACTACATCACATAGCTGCTATAGGAACGATTGGGAAAAAGTGCCATAAATTCGCTATTTTTCAAGGTTATTTATTTATATTTTAGAAAGCTTTTTTTAATGACTATTTTAACTTATCCTGAAAGTTTCATCAAAATCGGACAACTATATCCTATAGCTGTCATAGGAACGATGTGAGAAAATGGGTCATTGAGTATAACTCAGGTGTTTTTCAAGACAATTAATTCATTTTTGAGAAATACAGTTTCCATAGACATTAATGCCGTTTTAGAAAATTAAACACCATAAATTGGATCCCTTATTCTATAGCGGCCATACAAACGATCGAACGGCTTAAAGGTAAGTGGTCTGCAAGGGTATTCTAAGCTTCGGGTACCGAAGCTAGCCTTCCTTTCTTGTTTTTTTTTTGGTTTTGATTTATTTTGCTTATAACTAAATTTGTACAGCGTCTGTAACAGTCGGGAAACTCGACTGTAACGTTCTTTCTTGTTTTTAATCATGATAAAATATTTATTTTAGTAATTTTGGGACTTCCTCCATAAGTAGTAATTAACCTATCGATCAAGTTTATTACTACCTCGGTATTTTTTGTGTAATCAAGCTTTTAAGCACCAGCAAGGCAGTACATGTCGACTAGTTCTCGGCGGAAAGGGTAATAAAAATTGGAAGCAACCCTAATTTTACATAGGAAAACATGTTGTTTCTCAGCTTCCCAATAAGCAGGAGCGAAACATACTCCTTTAAGGATATGGTAGCCATTAGTGTGTTGCACAAGTCTTTAAGCCAACATCTCGCACAGCGAAGGTCTTAAAAATGGTTGTTGTTGTTGTACATGGTGGGCATCTATTGTTACGTATTTGAAAATGCGATTTTTTTTAGTTGTGAAGCTAAAAGTATCCGCGTCAAGAATGAAAAAAGAATACGTTCATGTGGCTCCCTCTACTGGCCTTACAGTATGCCATTCGCGTACCCTAATTATTAATGAGTGAATGCCAATTTCACTCAGAACAGTCGTAATACTGTTTTTCAAAGTTGGAATTGTCTCTGGATTATCCGCATAACATCGGTCTTTAACGGCACCCCACAGGAAAAAGTCCAGCGGTGTCAAATCACAGCTACGCGCATGCCAATTGACATCTCCTGAACGGCTGATTATGCGGTTGTTGAACTTTGTGCGCAGAAGGACGATCGTAAGTCGTCAAAATTTCAACAGTTCCGGCGACAATGAAAATAGGTTTATAAAATTTGAAAACACTTTTCAAAAGAAAACATGTTTCGTGCGGCGGATGGTATGACTAATGAACTGTGGAAGTTTCGGGTCTGTAGCTCGTTTGGTGTTGTAAAACAACGAAATTCAAAAACGTACCAATAAATGGCCCACCCGTTATTTGCTGTTAATATTATTTCACCAAATAAAATGTTGGAAAACGATCGTTCCTCAGAATATTAGTTGTCGAGCATCAAAGTTGTTGAACGGCGGCCTTCACCAGGCGGCAATTCTGGATAGATAAAATACGTTGCCTTCAAACATTCAGACAGGAAATTTCGAAGAGAACCGCTTATCTCGGAGTCCTGTCGCCTTACGGCACTTGCCTTTGCATCCCAATTCCGGATACGGAATTCGGGGTCCGCCCTCCGAGCTACGTAGTCAGCAGTATTTTGCATTAAGGTGGAAAGTACAAAACTCACATAAAAAAATGTAATTACTAATGAAAACGTTTATCATTGTTTAATGATTTTGATCTCTTCCGAATAAATAAAAAAAAATATCATTTTATAAAATAAATAAATCAAAACGAAAATTAAAATAAATAAATTCAAATATTAGCAATTAATTATATTAATTCATTAATTAATTAAGTCGATATAGCCATATCCGTCGGTCCGTCTGGATAAACGAACGGATCTCAGCAACTGTAAGAGCTAGAAGAACCATATTATCAGTACAGATTCTCCTAATACTGACGCAGCTGAAGTTTATTTTTGTTTGTCGGTGCCACGCCCACCGCCTCCGCAATTTGTACTTTTAATTTTTTCACTGCAGTGCACTGCATTGCACAATTTTCAAGCTGCAATTTTTGTAAAATTTGCATGCAATTGGAGCATGGATTTTTACCAAATCTGAAAATTTCATCAAGATTGGTTACTAAGAAAGCGCACAATAAATACGCAAAGTTTACAGGCGCTCTGTTTATTTGCTCTTTCAGAATTGCCTACAACATTAATCAGCATTTTTTAACAATACAATAAAATAACTTAAAAAATACAAAATTTATAACACTTTTCCCAATAGTTCCAATGGCAGCTATACGATAGCACAAAAGGCAAATTCTGAAAATTAGCGAAATACATTAAAAGTTACTAGAATTATGACACTTTTCCTCAATCGTTCTCATGGCAGCTATGTGTAGCGTTTCGATTTCGATCGGACTTACATCTGTGGTCAGAAAAATAAAAGTGTCGTTGAGAAATTGTAACATGCTAAATTTGTAAATTGGGACATGCTAAATTTTAGTGATAACATAACATTTGTCTTTCAATTCCATTTTATTATGTTATAAACTTTAATGTAATAAGTAGTAAAAGGCATTTTTTTTTTGTAAGAAATTATGCTGACAAAAAAAATAGTAATAGTAAAAAGACAACAGAAAAAAAAAGTAATATATATAGTGTTATAAATTATGTTTCATATGATTGCTAAGTCTGAATACTTTTTAGTATATCCATTATTAATAATTAAGAACGTTACAGTAAAGTTTCCCGACTTTCATTCCCCGACTTTCATTCCGAATGCTCCGGTAATTGTTGGCAGAATTTTGCGATGATCTCGCTCAGTTTGCGTTGTTTGAGTTGTAGTTTGGTGGTCAACCTTTTGGTGAGCCTGACCCGGGAAGCTGAATAGCTATAAGATATAATTGTAGTCGCTTGATTTCTATGTAAAGTCATGTTAGTTGGCGGCCCAAGTGAACGCCAAGGCATGTAACATTCTGCTAACTGTTGTGATACTCATATATTATTTATTGGTAGAATATATTAGTTGTATTATTATTGGAAAGAGAAGACCAGTTCAAATAAAACCAAATGTGATGAATAGCTCATTTTGTCAGTTTTTTTTATTATTATTATGGTCGTTGAAAGAACTAATGCCCGTCTCCCGGTTCTAAGCTACATCCTCACCAATTTGAATCCAAAACGGCATTACCTTGAAAGTGGGCTTGAAATTGTCTTTTACAATATACGGTGGGCCAAAGGACATCAATTGAAAACTAAAATCGTATTTTTTTAATGTATGTCGAAAAATGTACTGAATCAATGTCCGGTACGGAGACAAATGTTTTAAAAGGATCCGGTGGTTGGGCCAATTGCGGCAATTTTACTTTCTCACCGGCACAACACAACGCCTTCGTCGTTATGGCCTTGTGGGCCATCGTACATTCGTCTTAAATGATAATAAATAATTCCTAAACACGATAGCACTTTATTTAAGATCATTAGACAAATGTTTTTTTTTTATCATATTTAATGCCTTATTGTAAATTTCTTCAGTTATTTGCAGTATTGAATTTGAAGTGATACAGCGCACACGGTGCAAAATGTCCTTAGACATATCGATCTTATATTTAACCCATAAATCGTTTGGGTTTGAGGAAAAGCACGTAGATATGATGATGGTAAACAATGTACGAATTTAATGCGGCGAAGTGAAATTACGGAATCTTTAATCGTATTATCCGTAAAAGCTGACACGCCTCGTGATATGTTGCCCACAAATGTCCTTTAACGGTACTTAATTGTTGGAACGACGTCAGACCACGAACATTCACCAACAGCAATCTAAGACAATAACATTCATTGTTATTTGGATGCACAGTGTAAATACGACCGAGAGCGTCTGAACTTGTATTCCTTATTTCCGACATTAAAACGACTTCGATGATGCGTTCCATGTATAGTAGCGTCACATCAACATAAAGTTATATGCGAGCAAAGTCGTCTACAAATCGAATCAAAGCTGTTAGTGTCGTTGGTGGAGGTTGTAGCACTTTTTCTACCGCATTTTCTCGATTAAAATACATTCGGTGTCCGTTTTCCAGATGTACTGCTAACTAGATGAGGGTAGGGTGTCTCTCGTAGATCGCAAATGAATATATGCGCCACATCGCCTCGTTGCTACTGCTATAGGGACCCAATCGATATTGAGATGCTTTGTCATTTGTATCATTTACAGCAAAGATGGCTATGTCTCTGCCTTTAATAACATATTTACATATTTACTTGAATGATTTGACAGAGTTAAATTATTCTACGTTGACATGAGCGTCAAACGCTTTATGCAATATTGGTGAACATGGCAAAATCCAACAGTTGTCTACACAAACATCTCGTCTATTGACCTTCATAACAACAAATCGCCCATTACCATAAATAGATCGTCGACGATAAAATGGGTAGCATGCCAGTTTCTTGGATATAAATTCGAAAGCAATTTTGGATCAACAATTTTATCCGGGATTTTAACTGAAATAATTGAGTCTATTTCATCTTTTTTAACAGAGTACATCAAACAACAGACCTGACCATATACGCGTTGCTTTGTCAACTGGTCATTGTTTTTTTTTTTTATTTCACGCCGTTGGGGATTACACATGACCGTTATGAAAAGATCGGGCGGCCATGTTGCCTTACAAAGGGCATCGCATCTTGCGCGTCGTCTTACATATGGCTCAGGTTTCCAATGTATGTTGCTGTCAAAATTGTCATTCTGCCTACATTGTTTGCATCTCTGTCAGCACTGGAGATATAATATAATCATCAGAATGAAGTTTTGAGTGGTTTAAGCGGATGCATGTCAATCGCTCAGTTTCAATCTTGACATACATATCGACTGCGATATATTATTGGCTTCAGCACCTTCAAGAATTACAATTATACTAATGAAATCAATGAATAAATGATTAAATCTATTCCAATTACCTGTTTCTTGATCAATCAAGTTTATTTTAAAGTGGGCTATATATTTAACTTGACAAATTATTTACGTGGGACACACATTTCAACCTTATATCTCGACGATGAAGATAACACTAATAAAGGACATTCTTGACTGTTTATCGGGACCTGCACTAGAGGTTGTTCAGTCGTTCAAAATAATCGATGACAATTATGCCAAAGCGCGGGCAAGACTAGCGGAGCGATACGACCATGACGTTCTAATCTTTCGTGATTGTATTTCCACTCTATTTACATTGCCAGCCATTAGACGTTCTGACGCAATGGCTTTGCAGAAGCTGTTAATTAATATTTACGCAGATCGAGTTTATTTATTTTTTACAGTGCCACGCCCACCGTCCCCGCAATTTGTATTTTTATGTTCAGGTTTTTTTTTGCGCAATTGGTGCATGCATTTCAATAGATGTTAAAGATTGATTTTAATTTTTCTAGGAAGTGCCGCCGAGAACGCACTACCTTCATGTGCATATAAATGTGCGCCTTTAATATATTTATACTTTTTATTTATACTATTATACTATATACTATATTATCCTATACTATTATACTATTTTAGCTACTTGATGTAGCATTGGTTAGGACATCTGGCTGATAACACAGAGGTCACAGGTTCGAGCCCCAGACTAGACTCGGTATTTATTTGTAAATTTATTGATTTTTTTCTTGTTCTTGATTTGCTTGTGTCCAAATTGGTACAGTTTGAAAATCGACTTAGGGAGTTAGGGCGATTAAAATTATCACTGGCCTGACGAAAATCAAGCGCTGGAAGGGGCACATTGGCGAAACAGGTGCAAAGCTTTTATATAAGCAAGGGAAAAAAATCATGTCGCTGACGCACTGTCGCGCCAGAACGTTAATGCTCTGTAATCAGATTGTACTAAAGGAAGGAATTTCGTGCTGTGCGGCGAGTAGACTCGCCAAGTGATAAACTTCGCTGATACGGATACTCTAAATGACACCCTTGGCCAGGTTCCAGCATGAATTGAAAAATTTTTACAACATATCGGTCCTGCAAAATTATACCAATTCAAAATATCTCCAAAGAGCACAATCGAGCCCATGGGGCAGCTCAAGAGAACATAAAACAGGTGTTTGCTTATGCGGCCAGAGTCAGACTCTTAAGAGTCTTAAGACTCTCTTAAATTCCCTTCACCTATTTCTGTTTTTTTTTTTCTATTTCTTATTACCTCCATCTCATTGCGCGGCCCTTTGCCTAAGCTCTATCATTTATCTTGATATAATTCGGTTTTCGTCTTTGTAACGATCGGACGGCCGATTCGGGTCCGCTTGCTACTTTTGATATATAAAAATTATCTCGATACGACTGCACGGCCAGTTCGTGACCGCTTGCCCTTCGTTCGATCGATAAACCCCAACTTTGTAAGCTATATAAAATTTATCTCGATACGACTGCACGGCCAATTCGTGACCGCTTGCCCTACGTTCGATCGATAAACCCCAAATTTGTAACCTAAAAAAACATTGCCCTGCGTGGACAAATAAATTGAAATTAAACGAATATAATTACTTATGATTATTGCGGAAATTATAGCCAATGAAAAAGCTCATTGACAACAACAGGTAATGTTCGAATATTACTTCCCGAAAATGACAAGGCTGGCACTCGACTGGCACTCGAAAAAGCAGTAACTTGGCCAAATTCCAATTCATTTTTAAACTGGAGAAATGTTGCACATTGACATCTTCTCCACGGACAACAAATTTCTTCGGTACTTATGTCAACAAACACATAGCATCCCGTTCAATAAAACATGCGAGGCACCCTTTGCTGATGAATATCTTTACCTCATCTAAACAGGTGCATTACGAAAATGAAGTGGCACTTAAATCAGGTCCATCTCAGGTCCCTGCTGTCAAATAATTAGGGCAAACAGACAGCCCCTTTAATGGACACAGAAAGCGCTGCCATTGCACAATCCTGAAATTTTTAAGATACTTAAAACTTCAAAGGACACTGTAAACCTGATCATGCAGAACAACTCCATACACTTGGTGGTCGAAAAATAACGCAAGGAAATTTTTTAAACTCTTCGCCAGATTGCATTAACTATGTTAGGGGAAGGATAGAAGGTGATCTAATTGAGCAGAACACCAGAGTCAACCAAAGGCAGCAAAACAGAATATTCGAGGTAGGTGTAAAAGTGTTGGTTAATACAAACCGCTTCTTGGAAAATAAGTTAACGCCCCTTTGACGCGGACCTGGGGACAACGGTCCTCATTGATGCTGATCCTTAAGGACAACCTCCGTTGATAGTTTTAAATTTGCATACCTTTTTCCTTTAGTAATAACATTCAACGTTTTGGAATTACGCTCACGATTCTTTCAATTTCGACCCTGATAACTGCAAGAGTAACGGACTCTACGCAACCGAACTATACCCAGCAATTCTGAGCCAGCAACACTCGACCAACCTAGCCGACCTTAGGGCAATGACGGAAGAAACGTTACGACCGAAAGCACCGGCAAATTTCTTCTGACCTTTCTTAAATTAATTCCTTTGCGTGGCTGGATACTTGATCGCGAATAAAAGCTTACTAACAAAGCACTCTGCAGGTGCGGATTTATTATCCTCCTCTCCCAGTCACAGGTGTCGGCGCTCATCACTAACTACACACAGGCCAGGTAAATTCCCATCATCGATGGAAAGGACTTGGATCAAGTTTACTGAGATGCAGTTAGTTCATTCAAACAACAGACAAATACAAATCAATACTTACGCCCAGGACCAAATAAATATACTAACCTCCACTGTCAACCATATTCTAAAGGAGTCCAACCAGGAATTTGGAAAGAAAACGACACAAATCGCTCATACCGCATAGCATAGGCAAACACAGCATATTTTTGTGGCCGCTGTAAGTTTCTAAATTCTGTTAGCTTTAAATTCATAATTTGCAATTCAGCTAAAGTTGACATTTATAATAATAAAGACAACCTAACTCCGACTCGCACCGAAAAAGTCTTATCATTCTGCCTGGTCATAGTCACAATTGCGACGGGCTACCTCACGTACCAATCTTACTCGCTAACTTACTAATCTTACATCGAGCAATAGGCAACACTCGTTTTGTGGTATGTCTAATGAAAAAGTCGATGGCACAGCAAAATGTGATCTCCTTCATGAGTCTGTATGTTGGTTCTTCTTCTTAATCAAGAGAAAACAATAAGTTTTAGAATCTTAAAGTAATTTACATTTTGCTATCCATTAATGGACAACTAGGATTTTATGCGGCCCCTGTTTTTTTTGTATCGGGCTGGTACGTTATTTCTTTTAAGCCTATTTTCATTGCGGACTGGGGCAAGGGATCTGGCCAGTTGATTTCCTCATGTAGTTAGTTTCTCTTTGTATTTTTCATGCAGTTTGATAATTTCGTATTTTTCGCGTGGTATATTCAAATCTCTGTGGGTGTCTTTGTTGCGGATATATCATAGAGATGCGATTATCGTTCTAAGCACTTTAAACTGTGCTCTTTGAATGACGTCTATGCTATGGCTGATGAAAAAGACGACGGCACAGCAAATTTATCTCTCCTTTTCTGTTCATGAGTCTGTATGTTAAATCTTCGTCTTAATCAAGAGACAACAACAAGTTTTAGAATCATTTCTTGTAAGCCTATTTTGCGTTGAGCAAGGAATCTGGCCAGTTGATTTGCGAGTGTGGATAATTTCATATTTTACGAGTGGTATATTCAAATCTTTGTGGCCGTCTTTATTGCGGATATACCATGTGGATGCGGTTATCGTTCTAAGCACTTTAGACTGTGCTCTTTGTATGACGTATATGTTGATACTGCTTGCATTGCCCCAAAGCGTAATTCCAAATAGGTTTTATAAAAAGTTGTAAAGCAGACAAAGGGAAGAAAGTGGGTTGATTAAGCAGTGCAGTTCACTGGACTTAAACTTTATTTGCTCCCGTTTCGCATCAATATATTTTCTCCAAGTAAGTCGTCTGTATAATTGATCACCGAGTAGTTTTGCCTATGAAAAGTAAAGGAGATATGTTTACATTTATGTTCGTTAAACTTTAAACGCATAAATGGTGTTTTATGCGCTTCATGATGAGAATGTCAGTTCTCCCATGGGCTTTGCCGTTTTTGTGAGTTGTCGAATTGAATATGAAGCCTGTGATGTCATCGCTAGATGAGTTTCTCATAGAAGCATAATGTTGATTTTATGATTATCCAGAAACTTCCTAAGTTCATTTTTGAGAAACGCCATTGGCATTTCAGTAATATATTCTGAATTAATTTGTATAGATTTTTGTTTGATCGATCGAGTTCTTGAATTGTAACCGTTAAGCTTATTAAAGTAGACAGCATTCCTTTGATTCCCCATCCACGTAGATTGCTGCTTCTTGGTTTACTTTCGCCTTTGTGGATGCCGTGGGCGGGGATGCTTATGTTATAATTTTTGAGGATTCCCTTGGCTGAATTCCCTGAGTGTCACCTATATGAGACTCCTTCCCATATCAGAGCACTAGATAATGAGACTCCTGGTGTGGTCTAGCATGAAGCAATTGGATTGAGTTGTTGTGATTGGTGATCGGTTGCTGTTGTGGATATTTTTTAGGTTCATATTATTTTAACTCTTTGAAGATAGGGCAGCCCTTGTAGTTGGCAGAGTGGTTTCCATCACAGTTGCCACATTTCTTTAAGTTAGGGTCAGTTTTTTTTACAGGTAAAGGTTGCAGTATAGTGCAGGACGCCACAACCTACACATACGGAGCGCAAGGTGTAGTAGTTTTTAGAATGTACATATTCTAGGCAGTTAAAACACTGTAGTGGATTGGTTACGTTTATGTGGTTCCTCTATAGTAATTTTTTTATACAGAAGATATTGTAGCTTGTATATACGATGAATATAATTTTTTCGAGTTCTTTTTTGCGATTTTTAACATCTGTCTGGGGTACTTTATCTCTATTAATGATGTTAATTACTGTTTGAACATTGATGCCTACGTTTAAGAGAGCTTCAACAATTTCGTTTGTAGGTACCGAAGATTCTATACCCTTAATGACCACTCAGAGACTTTTGCTGTTTTTTAACTGGTAGGTGTAATTCTTGCATCTGTTTGATTTTTATTTAATTCCAATTACCTGTTTCTTAATTAATCAGATTTATGTTAAAGTGATAGCCATCTTCACTTTGCCAAAATATGAAAGGGTATTGTAATGCGTCATAAGTCCTGTGCATTTCAGACTCATGTTTTAATCTACTATCTCGATGATGAAGCACTATGTCTCTAGAGTTTGAATTTTCTGCCACAATAACCACAGCCATGTCGTCAATTTTTGTGATTTGAACCGCCTTGCGTTTTTACCGATAGGCATTTTATCACCTCTAATAACGATATTATAGCTATTAGATGAACACTTAAACTAATTCATGAATTTCATGAACATTTTTTTGTAATCGCTTAACAGTAGCTGTTGGATTGCCCAGAAAATAGAGCTCCTAGTAAACGATATATTTGTTTGTTGTAATTATAAAGCGTTTTCTACAATTCATGGAACTCTTTAAATCAGAGACGTAGGTGCACATTAAGTTTAAGAATAAATTCGAGTGTCTTCGAATAAGTTTGCGAACTGAAATGTATTCTCAACGATCAGGTATAGAGCGACAAATTATAAGGTTTGTTGTCGGTGATTTTTTACGATTAGAGTTCATATTTTTATAGCAATAATAAACATTAAAGTGGCACGCCATTCCCTTAACCGTGCGTAGCTGGGTGACTCGAACGTTGCTATCCTTGCCGTGTACCAACGATTCGATGCGCCCCATTTTCCACTGTTGCGGGGATAGATTATCCTCGTGAATTAGTACCAAGGCACCGACTGCGACGTTCTAAGCTGGCGAGGTCCACTTGGTGCGCAATCAAAGCTCGTTCTGTTAACGACATCTAAGTAGTGTGCAATATTTTTGGACGGCCCATTTCAAAGCGCTTTCATATAAAAACGCTGGGCCTGTTAGCCACATCGATTCATCTATTTCGGTGACAGTGCATCCACGATATCAGCGATATCTGTGTGGGAATAAATCTCAATTTGGCGCCTAAAGTCAAGTCTTGAATATCCGAAACACGGTTTCCAACGAACGTTGACAATGTGATGGAATGTTGTTTAATCCAGTGGAGTAAAATTTGAGAGTTCGACCAAAGGTAGGACGATTTTAATAACTCGCCCAGTAGCCCTTTGACCTTGTATATTACTTGAACTAGTAAATGAGCAGTACAGAGCTCCAATTTAGGTAGAAATTGATTCTTGTCCACAATCGAACGACAAGGTTTTCAGGGCCGTCTGTTGGAAAATACACAAGCAGCCATACGCTATGCTAGATGCGTCGCAGAATCCATGTAGCTGAATAGTGATAGCAGTTTGTTGAAGACAGTGGCAAGGCAAATGAATTCCAACGAAGTTACATAAGCCTTTTATACATCATGGTTTATGATAATTCCTGTAGTAACATTTTTGCAACAATTATGATAGGTACCACAAGTCAAAGTTAAACTTGTTGCCAAGTAACTCCGAGAACGCTGGTGATATTTTCTTCACAAATGTTGACTTGCTTGGTGGCATGCATTGTTCGTAAAATCCATAAAATCCGGGTGATTTTAGTGAAATTTCGTCAGGGAAAACTTTCCTTGTCGCAGAACTTTGGCAACTTCGTGTTTGTTGCACTTGAGAGTGTTGACGTCATTAGCTCCACACAACAAACCGTCCACATAAAACTATCACTTAATGAGATATGCGCCAGCTGGATACTTATCCGCCAATGTACGCTGCGCACCGCTAATTACGCCGCAGATGCTGTGCCATAAGGTTACAAAAAACTTAATGATATTAGCGATAATTTGAGGTCAACGAGTGCTTGCTTGTACATTTTTGTGACATCTGCCGTGAAAGCATACTAAAACAATCGAAACTTTAGTAGCAGAGATATTCCTTTGCTGTGTTGGACCCACAATAAGTATATCATTAAGAGACCGATGTGTTGATATTGTACATAAGGCGTAAAAAACTACTCTAAGCTTAGTAGAGGTGATAGATGGTTTCATGGTTTGATGAGATATGTAGTAGTGTGGCTCATTCAGTTTTAGCTCGGTCACTAAAGACATATGATCTAAAACCAAATATTCGTTTATAGAGGAGACATATTGTGATCGAAGTTCTGGGTAACGATGCATCCGTAGCTCTATAGCTCGAAATCGACGACGTGCTGCTTAAGCCGAGTTTTCGAGTTTCCAAGGTTCCAAGGTTTTTCCTTAAACGGTCCACTATGATTTGACCATTACAGTCTTATTGAAGATTGCTTCACAAATCTGATGGTCAGGTAATAAAGAATTGGATTTAGAAGCGACGGCTTAGATGTTCCAAAGACGTAGCATGTTTCGATCACGCCGGACCAGAAGCAGGCTGAATATGTTGTTGTTCGTTGAGTTTGGCAACGACAACCTACTACCCAGCCAAGCCGCGTCTTCTGTACCGTCGGCAAGTTTTGGTAAAAATTTTATTTGCAATTGGCCAACTGCAAGCAGTTCATAAAATACTTCTGCTCCTATAAAAAGGTCAACTCGCGAGATTTAAAAAGGTTTCATCTGCTAGAGGGGTGTTAGCCGGTAATTTCCAAGTAGATATATCAATTTCTGGGTCTGGTTGATAAGAGATCTGGTCAGTGACAAAATTGATGCGTAAATTGACAATCCAGTATGCGTGATTTCATAGTTGTGGCCTTCATATTTATTATAGATTGCCGAATACTGCGTATTATAATTTATCCAACGTAGCCGAAGTTTGATGGTAAAATCTTTGAGAATAAAGTTGGCCTGCTAACATGAACGGAGAAGAGCTCTGCCGAGTTTATACGCTTCCGAAGCATCTTGAACGAATACCATGGCGGTTGCAAGAATAACGTTTCCCTATTGAGTATGCATGTGTGAATATGTGGTCTGTTCCCTCTGAGTTGGAGAAGACTCTACATTCTAATCGCAATGTTGTGACCATATAATTAAATGTTGGGCAAGCGTACCAGTCAATAAACATAATAAGCAAGATTCAATAGTAATTGCGAATGAAGACCTCAGTCCATGTGAATATCTGTGCATGTTGTTGCGAAATGGCTGAAGCCTGCGACGATTGGAGGTATTCCAAAAACCACGAACTTTGATGCCAGGAAGGAAGGGATTTGAAGTCCAGTGATTCCTTTCATTTGTTGCGGGTGCTGATTACACTTGTCGATTACGAGATAAATCAACACAGCCTGTGTAATGCCTGAACCGAATCAAAGGCATTTCAAAAACCACACATTTCAGACGCCTTGTCGACTAAGCTCTCCAGTTGCTTTTCGATTGGACTTATCTGGAACAAAGCCGAAATGGTTTCTAACAAGATATGCTTCGAACTATCAAATCTTTTTTTAAGCCTTTGTAAGGCCTTCGAATAGTATTCGTCAGTATCGGGAAACGCCTTCACTGCTTTCAACGCGTTACATTTTAGGCAGTTCAATAAATGATAAAACTTTTCGAGATTGGTGAAGTTAGACTCGCGAGACTTGATTAAAGGTGTTGATTAAGTTCCTGTATTTCGAGTACTTTCCATCAAATGTTTGCAGGGAAATCCTTGGCAATCTTGACGACGATACGACTATAGATGGCATCGTTGTTGGCTCCATCCTGGGGCTGTGGAAATCGCCACCAACATGTCATTCAACTCTCCACGGCCGCTGTCAGCTGGGTCAAAATTTTTATTTTTAGACCCTGTACCCAAAGGGTAAAGGGTATATTAAGTCTTGATCATTCTTGATCAGCATGACGAGCTGAGTCGATATAACCATGTCCGTCTGTCCGTCCGTCCGTCCGGATGAACACACGGATCTCAGCAACTGTAAGAGCTAGAGGAACCGTATTACCAGTGTAGACTCTTCTAATACTGAGTCAATTAGAGTTTATTTTTTTAAGTCGGCGCCACGCCCACCGCCCCCGCAATTTGTATTTGAATCTTTGCACTGCCCTGCACTGCACAATTTTCAAGCTAAATTTTTTCTAAAAATACACATGTAATTGAAGCATAGATTTCTACCGATCCTGAAAATTTCATTAAGATTGGTTCATTAGAAAGCGCACAATAAATACCCAAAGTTTACAGGCGCTAAACACAAAAAATCTGTTTATTTGCGCAAACAAACGGTAAATCGCTTGCGTTCGGTGGTTGATTTTTCTCGGAAGTGTCGCTGCAGCTGCGCTGCCACTACCTTCATATACATATGTATGAATGTGTGCCTTCAATATATTTATACTGTATTAGCTGCCGGTTCAAAAAGTTTGGGTTTGTGGAATGGTTACGACGTTTGACTTAAAACGCGAAGATCTTGGGTTCGAATCCCAGACCGGACTCGGAGAAAATTTTTTTTTTTGTTTTGATTTATTTTGCTTATAACCAAATTTGTACAGGGTCTGTAACAGTCGGGAAACTCGACTGTAACGATCTTACTTGTATAGTTTGCTCCGACATAGCTTTCTTAAAATAGGTCTCCAGAATTTTCAGCTGGTACTGTAGTTCGCCATTTGAAGTCCAGCATCGGTGGTTGTTGAGCTATAATTTATAATTTAATGCGGGTGATATTCCTTTTTATGTTGGTTGACGTTTGCATTGTTCGAGAGACATAGCGAGGTTTAAAGTTAAAGCGAACGACGGCAGGGAAACGGAAAGTGCCTACGTTGGGTGTTATAGAGCGTCTGTTATAATTCCTTTAAATCAGAGGCGGAGTTGCACATTATATTTAAAAGCGATGATAAAAGTGTGTGTCGTCGAATGAGTTTGCGAACATGACTTTATTCCAGACGTTCGTTAAAACGATCAGGCATAAAGAGATACATATTTGGGTTTGTCTACAAGGTAATATTTTGCGATTAGAGTACATATTTTTGTGGGGTGCGGTACTGGAGCGACAAGGACCTCCAGAAGTGGTCTCACCTACTAATCCCCTATCTTTCCCTCGTTTCCTTCGTAAAAAAATATTTAAAAATAGTTTGTGCCCAAAATTTCAGATAAAAATTGAACATTATAGTGTGTGTGACACATGTAAAGAATGAATTATAGATCAGATCTCAACCCGCTTCACCGGCGACATTTTGTTGCCCCCGCGGGTAGCCGCCCGGGGCACGCTACTGCTTTTACACCGTCCGGTCCTGTTTCCGATAGTTAAAGTAAACAATTTTTAGAACAGGTTATCGGAAACCATATTAAATATTTAGACCTTTTGCTAGTTTGTATAAAAACAAGGTATGTAGCCACCATTTCGCATATACTCCTATAATAGCAGCGCATATTAAATATATTTCAGTTCAGCCTCAAGACTGAATTGAAGAAATTAATATGGGGTAATTTTTAGAGGGACGAATCAAGTACTAACAAAAACAAGTCAGAACATTATAGTCGAGTTTCCCGACTTAACAGTCGGTTGGTACTCTGTACCAATTTGGATATAAGCAATATCAATAAAAAACAAAACAAGGAAGAACGTTACAGTCGAGTTTCCCGACTTTTAAGGACCCTGTACCAATTTGGTTATAAGCTTAATAAATCAAAACGAAAAAAAATTCCGAGTCTGGTCTTGGGTTCGATCCGGAGTCCTCCGTGTATCAGCCAGAAGTCCTAACCATTGCACCACCATATACATTCCGAAGCAGTAGCTAATACAGTATAAACATATTGAAGGCGCACATTCATACATATGTATATAAAGGTAGTGCGTTCTTAGAAAAACCAACCCCCGACCGCGATTTGAGCAAATAAACAGATTGCTTGTTGTTAGAGGCTGTAAACTTTGCATCTTTTTTGTGCGCTTTCTAATTAACTAAACTTGATTAAATTTTCCGGATCGGTAGAAATGTATGCTCCAATTGTGTTAAAAAAAAGATGAAATGGTGCAATGCAGTGCAGTGCAAACATTAAAATTCAAATTGAGGGGGCGGTGGGCGTGGCACCGACTACAAAAAATAAACTTCATCTGCACTGGTAATATGGTTCCTATGGCTCTAACAGTTTCTAAGATCCTTTTCTTTATCCAGTCGGACATTGCTATATCGACTCAGTTCATCATGCTGATCAAGAATATATATACTTTATGGGGTCTGCGGAGCCTCCTTTTGCCTGTTACATACATTTGCAAACTTAATATGCGCTTTATCCTTTGGGTAAAGGGTCTAAAATAAAAAACCAATAATCAGACCAAAATATTCAATAGCTGTTATGCAAACTATCGAACGGTTTGAAGTTAAGCTGAGAACGCACTACCTTCTTATACATGTGTATTAATGTGCGCCTTCAATATATTTATGCTGTATTAGCTGCTTACTTCTTACGTCTGGCTGAGAACACGGAGGTTTCAGGTTTGAATCCCAGAACTTGGTTTAATTTTTTGTTTTTGACTGATTTTGCTTATAATCAAATTGGTACAGGGTCTTTTACAGTCGGGAAACTCGACTGTAATGTTCTGGCTTGTTTACTTATAGTTATATGCTAATATTTGTTTTTAAAACTATTGTCAGCAACAGCAGAATGAAAATGTCTCCGCATAAAATTCACAATATTGCTCCACAACTCCCCCACCTGAGCATACAATGTTGTTCTACGATATAAATTGATCTTTGTTTTAGCATTATAAACATTAGACGTTAGTCCAAAGATTCTCAACGGTATTTACATTTTTGTACTCTGCTAGCCTTGATGGGATCTGCGTACAAATCACTTAGGAACATTTTCGCAGGTATATTTGGGGTCAATATCCTTATGAAGGACTCATAACAAAGGTATTTCGTTATCTGCATAACGAAACATCACGGATTTTAATAGTTGGGCAGATATCACATAGTTAATACATGTATTGAACCCCCTTCACAATGAGAAAGGCATGTCCAAACCATGATGTTTGATTTAGGCAATAATTTGCCTTTCTAGATTATTTTCATCAAACTAATTTTTTGTTTCTTTCATAGGCCACAGAAAGTTTTTCCATGTTTCTGCAGCAACTATAAGCCCTCATAGTTCTTTGATTTTAATAAAAATTTTCGTTGACTTACATTACCAGACGATTCAATATAAGCTTATCTATCCAATTAACCTTGAAATATTTAAGTAATTCTCTTCTTTTTTAAGCCTTTTACATACATTTGTTATTGGCTTTCAATATTCAATACTTTTATAAATATTATTCAATTCATAAAAATCACTTAATATTTCCTGTGCACCTATACATACCTGCAATGGCAGCCTTCATACATTAGAAGCGTAAGCGTAAGAAGAGTAAGGCCTAAAAAGTCCTAAAGCTACAAAGAATATATGGGACGCAACGAGAATAATTAATCTAAAGGCATTTTAAAATTGTTAAAACTATCCATTTTTTCTCTTTTTTACCGTCCGTGTACAAAGCACAGAATCATCACAATGTTGCCTTGGTCCAGTAAAGCACCAAACAATAACTTTTACCGAAATTTCGATTTTCATTCTCCTCCATAAATAAAAAGATTTCAAAATATTGTTACCAGCATTTGTATAGAAATTCAATTAATTTACAACCGAATCACTGCACACAATTAGACAAGCAAACAAATAATCCGTTTCCAAATCACTAGGCGATGAACTCATATGGAATTGGCGCCAGGGCGATGGGCTCCTCAAGTTTCTTTACGAAGTGCGCTTTCTTTGGCTGCTCCGGCTGACGCTTTAGAGTAACCCATTGGCCCTTCTCTTTAGCCTCTTTTAAGAGACGCTCGTTCTCCTTAACGCGACGCAGGAAATCCTCGCGGCACTTTGAGTGATGGATGTGCTCAATGCGGACGTTGACTCGTTTGGCAAGGATCTTGCCGCGCACACGTTTATTAACAATAACACCAACTGCGTGCTGCGTCACGTTAAATATGCGACCAGTCTTGCCGTGGTAAGCCTTGTAGGGTAAACCCTTCTGTACGGCACCGTGTCCCTTAATGTCGACTATATCTCCAATCTTGAAGACGCGCATATATGTGGACAATGGAATTACGCCATGCTTGCGAAAGGGTCGAGAGAACATGTCCCGGGTTCCGCGACGGTAACCTTTTGAATTGGTCATTTTGTGTAGCTCCCTGCGAAAAACAAGATCTTTAGTACAATTTCACATTACACTCGCAAACAAGGTGCAGACTTTTAGCAAAAGTTTAAAATGAATTTACAGCAATTAAGCGGAATATGTGCGAACCTTCTGCGTATCGACGTCCACGCGGTCGTGAAGTTGGTAAAAGAAAGAAAGATGGCTACCTCCTAAACGTTGCCACTCTGTTCAGCAATTTGACGTTTGAGCAGGGCTGCAAATGTATTCACGCCGATTATTTTTGCGCCTTTGATCGGATATTTTAAAATTATACAGTGCCCGATAAAAATGGTTATTTTAATAAACAAAATAATGAGTTGTTTTCTTTGTATTAATATAATCCTACTGGGATAAACTCTTTATTATATAGCATTATATATACGATATTATTAATTATATTTTATGGTCCATCTGCGAATCCTTCAAAAATCATTAACTCTGTGTTAGTTGTTAGACCCTGTACCCATAGGGTAAAGGGTATATTAAGTTTGTGCAAATATATGTAACATGCAAAAGGAGGCGTGACAGACGACGAGTCGATATAGCCATGCACGTCTGTCCGTCCAGGTAAATGAAAGGATCATATCATATACCAGTATAGATTCTCCTAATACTGACACTGATGAAGTTAATTTTGTTTTTTCGGTGTCACGCCCACCAAGTTGTAAGCAATTTGTATTTTAATGTTTGCAATGCACAATTTTCAAGCTAAAATTTTTGTAAAATTCACATGCAATTGGAGCATGGATTTCTACCGATCCTGATCCTGATTTTATCAAGATGGATTTATTAGCAAGCGCACAATAAATACGCAAAGTTTACAAGCGCTAACATCAATCTGTTTATTTGCTCAAGTAAACGGTAAATCGCTTGCAGTAGGTGGTTGATTTTTCTCGGAAGTGCCGCTGAAAGCGCACTACCTGTATTATACTGTAATAACTACTCGCTTCGAAAAGTATATGGTGATGCAATGGTTAGGACGTTTGGATTATATCACGGAAGTCTCAGTTTCGAACCCCAGACCAGACTCAGAATTTTTTTGTTTAGATATATTTTGCTTATAACCAAATTGGTACAAGCTATTTAACAGTCGGGAAACTCGACTTTAAGGTTCTTACTTGTTTTTCTTAGAATATGTTATATTTTTCTTATTTATTCTAACGATAAAGCACTTAGTGGCTTTCTCCAGGCTACTAAAAATCGTTTTGAATTTCTTATAAATGAATATTAGAATAAGAAGAATAATATAACTAGTTAAATTTTTTTAAAGTATAATTCTAGAGGAATACTTTACAAAACGTTTTCTGACCTCTTTGTGTAGTCATTCCAAATGAAATCAATTGTCATATAAACCCCCACCACGTACCGGTCGATATAAACCGAATCACCTTTTAAAAATAAAAAAATTTTTACGAGCCATTTTACATTACTTTTAAATAATTCAAATTTTAATTTTCACATTCGCTGTTCAACGCATCCCCCACCCTATCTTCATGTTCTTGCCGACATCTTTAAAAAAGTTCCTATTTTACCGATAATTAATAGAAATCCAAAATGAAATACCAATAATATTTAGCATGCAAACAGTAAAAATACTGAATTGTTTGTCGAATACATAGAACTCGAATTCCGAATTATGTGGAGAAATCAATTTACAACACCTGGTAACACCAAAACTAAAAACAATACAATGGGCAATGAAGGAAGCAAACTGAACGGATTAATTACTGACAAGAATGCAGTGGAGGTGAACGACTTCTGGACGCTCTATAATGCGGAGTCGCCCTTGACGTCAACCGATGAGGGTGGTGGCGGTCAACTGCTGTCGATTTTTAAAGGAGACATTTTAGTTAAGGGGCATCTGTGGTCTGGTGAAGCCGGACCCATGGAAAGGGCAATAAAGGTAAAAGTTCCCGGCGATTAAAAGTATTTAAGTACAAAAATTGATTACTTTAGAACCTTATGGTATACCGCCACCCCTACATACTAAAATATGTTGCCACTTGGAGCCAGTCGGGACAGAAGTATCTTGCCACGGAGAGAGTCAGGCCGCTAAATGAGGTGCTACAAGAGCAAAACAACATCCAAGTTTGCCTTGGCCTGCGTACAATTTTATGCAGCCTTATATTTTTGGTAGAGAAGGCTCTGGCAAGGCATTTGAACATATGCACGCATTCTATTTATGTGACTGATAGCGGTAGTTGGCGTTTGGCAGGCTTTTCATATGTCTGGAAGGCGATAGAGGTCAACAAGCATCTCCTTAATCTGGCCCGTTCTATTATGGACCCCAAAAACTGTGGAAACAACTTCGAACAGTTCGCCTTCGCCAGTCTTTGTGAACATGTCCTGGGCAAAAGCGGTACTGATAGCACTGGTGGCACACCGACCCCGTATGTTCGTGAGTTTCTTGATTACTGTAGAACACATTTAAAGCACCAAAACAATGAGTTAAGGCCCAAGTTATCTGCTGTTCTACTGCATCCATATTTTAACCATGAATTTGTGCTTATACATTCCTTTCTTTTTGAGCTTCCTCTAAAGTCAGTTTCCGAGCGGCAAAAGTTCTTTGGTAGTTTGATCGAACGATTGAGATACTTTGAAGAGTCCGTGGTGGCCTCGCAATTAGCAAGCAACTTGCTTTCAAGGATGGTCCTGCTTGATCCTACCGCCCAGCAGTTTGTGACTCCATTTGTTCTACGTACAAAGGCTTCAACCATATCTACGTCATCTTTATTTTCTCCGCAGACCTACATTCAATATTTGCTGCCACATATACTCAAGATGTTTAGATTAAGGGATGCACAGATCCGGTTGATTTTATTGGACTACTTTTTGGACTACGTTTGTCTTTTAAACGACGAGCATATACAGAGTGAGATCCTCCCGCATTTACAACTCGGAATGAATGACACCAATGACGTTTTAGTGGCAAAAACGCTTAAATGCATGGCTGATTTGGTTACCATTTTGGGAGGCAATAAGGTCCTTGGTGGAGACCGCTTTAGATATTTTTCTGACGGACGACCACATGCTGCAGTCTCCACGGATTACGATACTTTTCTGCCCGAGCCGAGATCAATTACTCCTCTAATGAACAGCAGCTCCGCAGAGGACTTTATGGTTTCTGACAGTCCATTGCCAACTGAGAATAATATTGCTCCCCTTTCGCTTCGCCTTAGTCCAGACGGTGGAGAGGACGAGAATGATATCTTAAACAGTGACACTGAAACAAATTCAAACAACGCCGCAGACCATGAAAAAACTTTAACCAACATGGTTGAGGAGGAGGTTTGGTCCGACTGGGATAACACAGATGAGTTGCATACATATGGTTTGACCTTCCCTCTTGAGGTGGGTCTGAACAATTTTGATTTTAACAGCACTGAATCTGCTTTTGCGATTCAGCCCGCCCGTGCAGCACCCAAGCAATCAATGCAGGTGGGCCGTCAATTTATTGAAGATTTCAGCACGCTGGACATACAAGTGCAGTCGAAGAGACCGGTGGTTGACTCGGTCATAGATGACTTAGACTACTTTAAGGACATGGAGCCCATCATCCAGATAAAAAATAGAGACAATGAGACGACGGAAATAATCAAAGTAGATGCTAACCGCTTTGCCGCTGCATTGTCGTGCAATAATCAAGATTTTCAAGCCGAGGCAAATCAGGGCTGGGGTCATGACGAAGAATATAAAGACGACACAATTTTTGGCATACTCTAAGTCATAAGTTAATCAGCATATTTACATTCAATAAAATCCACTTAATTTCTTAATCTCTTTATTATATAAAAATGTGTTTCACCATGATCTCAGATTTTAATATGAAGAAAAGGCAAGCAAGCGAAGCGAGCTCCACGGCTGAGCATCCGGGTAAAGAACAAAAACATAATATATTAATATATATGAAGTAATATAATATGTTTTTGTTCATATTGCATTACTGTTTACACCACTACGTGGAGAACATTTACTGTAGCACTTGTCAGTGAATTTAGATCAAAACGCATTGACGGTGTTGGTTGTACTACGCCGTTTGGGAGGAGCGGATCTCCTTTTATTCATCTCTAAACCTAAACTAATGCTGAGTTTGTAAGGCTACAACGTTATCTTAAATTACTTATGTACTAGCGCTGTGTTTGTAAGACAACAGCGAGATAACACTATCCATCAGGACGATCCTAAATGCACATGCGGGATATTAAAATGTGATATCTTCCCACGATAGTGTAGATGCGCTGCACTTGAGTTTTAGTACAACCAGATGGCTATGATTGCCTTATCTGGTGAGCGTCTCATGTTCATGCTTGAACAATTACTATATATTACATATATTATTTTGAGTCAATGACCTTTTTCATTGGCTTTAAATTCCGCAAATACTCAACTTATTATATAAATTTAAGTTCCATTTCTTTATGTCTGCGAGGTATTATCGATCGAACGAAGGGCAAGCGGTCCCGAATTGGCCGTGCAGTCGTATTGAGCTAACAATTCTGAAGATCGAACAATGGTAAGCGGACTCGAATTGGCCGAATATCAAATACAAATGTAAATGATAGAGTATAGGCATAGGGCCGCCGCAATGAGATAAAGATAATAAAGGAATAGAGAGAAGAGAAGAATGATCGGAATAGAAATAGAAGTCAAGGGATTTCAAGCACATCCTGTTTCGGCTGCACACAAGAACATTTTTATTTTTTTGGCTATTGGGCTCTTTGGAGAGTCCAAGGTATCGAATACATTTGAAGAATTTGAATACGTAGGCTCCTTCCATAGGAGCTAATTAATTTGTATCAGGATAAAGGGCGGACCACGGATCCATAGGGGGCTCCTCCATCCGCATCTCTTCTGGACCTCCGTTTTATGACGATGACTGAACCAATGATTGAGACGATTGGTTCCCATCAGAACCTCCACCAGCGACGATCCATCCAAGGCGAGTATTCTGCAGCAGCGGCAGTCCAGTAGCCAACCAGATTTGTCCTAGGCAGAGCAGCTTGGAAAATATATTGGCTCCATTCAACAAGCCAATCTCCTGCAACTTGTGGAATTCAGGATCAGACAGTCGTTTGTTAGTTGGGATCCTCCAATCGTCTGGGCACACAGTGAGATAACCCATAATCGAAGGAGCAACCAAAGCATAGATGCTGGCGGAATAATTTGAAGCTAACGACTAGATATAGATTAATAGTAAATCCATCAGAACTAAATCTGAAATCTCCAAGTCCAGAAACAGCTGTTGCCGACTTATTTCGTGGCAATTGTAGCCAATGAGCAAGGCGAGAGGTTATAAAGTGCACTTGAGACCCAGAGTCGAGCAATGCACGATATGGTATCCAAGCCCCTGAGCGATTTTTCACACTTACGACTGCCGTGGCTAAGAAAACAACTTCAGCCAAGGGATCCTGGGCGACCAGAGATGCAGAGGCAGTCGGTGTTTTGGGTTCAGAATGGGAATTGCTGTTAAGCACAGAGATAATTTGTTTGACTCTCGAAAACGAACTTGTGGCGTAAGACGAAAAACGTAGAGCAGCAGGAAATCATTCGTGGGAGGTGCGTTTGTGTTGACAAACAAGCTTTTATAATGATTGGTCATAGGTCTTGTTTCCACCTGCGAAAAGACTCATCTAAATGCTCCACGCTCTCTAGTCGCTGGCAACGCTTCCCTAGAAACTCGATGGTATTTTATCCAATGCACAAGACCCGTCCCACGCTATCCGAGTTCCATTATCCACCTTTTGCAGTAAGCTGTGAACTATGAAACAGCCAGAAATTTGCTCCAAGCTGCCTTAGGACTGTAAAGCTCGCAGGTTCGCATTCCGAAAGCCCACGCAATTTTACAGCGGATGCATGCTCTATTTTCTGGAGGCTTAATATTGCGCTGATGTGCGCCTGAAAGACAAGACGCTTGTTGTTAAATCGCTTACTAAATAAATCCAGAGTCACAGCATAGTTCTCGTCAGATATATCGAGCGAACGAAATGCATCCAAAGCCGATCCCTTCAGGCAGGACCTTAGGTGCAGCAGCTTCTCAATTGGAGACAGATCTGGTTCCTTGTCGATGATAGTCGAATACATCGAGAAGAAATCGGCATATTCCACATAACCGTCGCTAAACTCTGGCAATTTTAGTTCAGGCACATATTTTCTTCTCTGGACTGGAACTGCCGATCCATCCATGGACAAGTCCGGTCGCATTGTTGAGCATCGCACCTCAACCACCCTGCGCTTCCTTATCTCGTACAGGATGGCTGACTTCAGGGACAAGATTAGCTCCTCGAATTCATTTGGGAGTGGACTGCCAATTTCATTGAAATCGAGCTCCTCAAGGCTGCCGTGAATTTGGATAAAAGACGCCTGAGTTTTATCCAGTAGCTCCAATCGCAATGTTAACTCTTCTTCGGTGGCGGACCTCAATACTTCTCCATCTAGAGCCAATCCATATTCTTGCGCGCTCTCGAATATGGCGTTGGATTTCCTTTGGTAAAATTCAACTTTATCCATCCCAGGATTTGTGGTAGATTTAGTTGCCAACTAAAATTTTTTTTTTTAATATTCAAAATATAAAATTTTTCCACTGGGTTAAAAAATGCGCAGATCGCTTCCTCGCACAGACCCAAATTTCCCGCGAACAATGCAGCGCAACAACAACAACAGCGGGTGCACCGATGCGTTCAGCAAGCGGGAAGTTTAGCAATGCACTTACATACGTTTATGAACTGTATGTATTTATGTATATACAATTGTATATCAGCTAGAGTATTTATTGTTTAGGCAAGTTAATATTGCCAGTGATTTGATTTTATTTTTTACAATTCAAGATCACGTCGGGGTCACCAAAATGTTGAGTCAATGAGCTTTTTCATAGGCTATAAGTTTCGCAAATAATCACCAGTAATTATATTAATTTAATTCCAGTTTATTTGGCCACATAGGGCAATGTTTTTGGTTTACAAACATGGAGTTTATCGATCGAAGGGCAAGCGGTCACGAATTGGGCGTGCAGTCGTATTGAGAGAATTATTTTTATAGATTGAAAAGTATCAAGCGCACCCAAATTGGCCGTGCGATTGTTACAAATACGAAAATGAAATAATCAAAGCAAAGATGATAGAGCTTAGGCAAAGGGCCGCCGCTTTGAGATGAAGGTAATAAGGAACAGAATGAAGATAAATAAATTAAGAGAATTTAAAAAAGTCTTGAGACTTTGGCTGCATAACCAAACAGTAGGACTTACATTTTATTTTGAATCTGGCTGCATAACATATTATACATATTTTATTACTATATATTAAGTAATATAATATGTTTTTGTTCTTTGCATGCGTTTGAAACTATTATTGTAATACTAGTATTGTAAAATAATGAATTTCACATTCACTGTTTTTATGAACAAATTTCTAAAATTGAGATATTTATAGTTTGTACCATCATTACTCCTATGTACCATTTGAGGAATATAATATCTTCGATATCAGCGTAAACAACAGAGATGATCTGACTATGAACTAGGGCTGTTAACGTTTGTATGCACAAACCCTTTATTTATTTTTTATGGAAACAGCCGCCGACGACAGATGCTCCGCTCCAAATATATCATGAATGAAAAGAGAAAAACCAATAAATCAAAATTATAAAACATTGTTAGGTATAAAAAGTTAGAAAGTTAGAATGAAAGTTAAGGTATTTCATTTGGCAGCAAATTGGTGGGATGTAGCCTAGAACCAGGAGGGACATCGAATGTACCCATGTTGAATCACTAACAACGGTAAGTTAATGATACATTGTTGATTGTTTATGGAAATTGTGGTTTATATTTCCTGGGTGCCCATGGTGGAACTGGTAAGACATTCCTCACGTCAGTAGTTTTAGTTACTATTAGTGCGAGACCAACCGTTACGGTTGCATTTGGTTCTTTTGAAATAGCAGCCACATTGTTAGAAGGATGTCGTATAAATCTATTGAAGAACCAACATGTAATATTAATAATAATAATAATTATATTAATAATATTAATACACATAGCTGCCATTGGAACGATTGGAAAAAGTGCCATAAATTCGCCATTTCTAAAGACTTTTTATTTATTTCTTAGTAAACTCTATTTACTGACTATTTTTACATATCCTGAAAGTTTCATAAAAATCGTACACCAAATTTCCTATAGCTGCCATAGGACCGATGGAAGAAAATGGGTTATTGAGCATAACTTTGGTGTTTTTCAAGACAATTAATTCATTCTTGAGAAATACAGTTTCCATGGACATTAAAGCCGTTTTAAAAAATTAAAAACCTGCCTGAGCTTGTGTAAGTTTGGCTCTTAGTACAATGACTGAATCGCTTAAGTTATCGTCAGTTCCAAGGGATTGTATTGTATGGTATAGTTGTTGAATAGCATTAGTGTATTTGGTTTTATTAATAACGTGACTGATTCTCTTATAGTTGAGTATAAGAGTATAATGAGTAGTATGTCGCTCAGTTCGATGCGTGCTATGCGATTCGTATCACTGAGCTTATGGATGGACGTGAATCGTCCTAGTCCAAGGGCGAATCTGGGAAAAGCAGTTTTGTAAATCGATTAGTCTGATTTGGCAATTTTCCTGATATTAGATTTGTTTAGGTTTGTTTTCTAATTGATGTAAGGGTTTTACTCTGGTCGCGAAGAAATTTGTGAATTGAGAATCATGGCGTTAAATTGTTCCTTCTGTTCTCTTTCCCAAAGATTGTAGTGTTTGGAACTAGTGTCATAGATTCTACACTGTTTCGTTTAGTTTTTCGATACTTTGTGTTTGTAGTTAGGGTATTTGCTATGGTAGGGTATAGCTTTTCCCTAAATGTGTTTAATTCTTGTACATAGTCGTGTTCGTTGTCAAACCGTACGGGTTGATTGAATATGTGATTCAGTTCAAAAGCGGTGTGTTTGGAACTGGAATGGATTTCGTTATTATGTTATTGGTGTTTCTGTTAGTATTTTTGTTTTTTCTCTTTTCTAGTGTCAAATATTATTCTATATATCTTACAGTTTCGGTTGGATATTTTGTCTATAACCGTGAGGTTGAATTGGCCATTAACTGTCTAAATATCAATCGGGATTTCGTCTATTGGTTTTGATAGGGTTGCGGGGAAATATTTTTTAGTTGATGTCTGTCGTATTTGAGTTTTAAACAAGTGTCGCAATTTTTGGTTAACTGGCCTATTTTTGTCTTCATATATGGAAAATATTTCTCGCGTTTTAATTGAAGCAGTGTTTCGTCGGTACGTCTATGATTGCTCTACTTGTGGTAATCAAGTATAAATTTGTTTGGTTCGTCCATTTCAGGTAGGAATGATTGCCTTTTATCAACTTAAAGTTTTTGTTGTGTTTATGTTTGGTTTATAAGGTTGGTAATGAAACTTTGCACCAACCCTACTTTCTATTGCAGGTAGTATATAAGTCGGAACGGCCGAAATCGGAGCACTGCATCCAATACATGCAATTGGAACGATTGGGAAAAAAGGTCATAAATTCGATCAATAATGGATTGTTTTTTATACATCCCCTTTTCAAAACTATATTTACATTCTGTTAACTTATCTTATTAAAATCGCACCACTATATCCTATAGCTGCCATTCGAACGATGGGAGAAAATGGTGTTTATCACGATAATTAATTAATTTGTTGACCATTTTGAAAACCAAAAAGAAAGGAAGGCTAAATTCGGAACCCGAAGCTAAATGATATAGTGATCCGATTATTGGGTTTTAATTTTCTAAAACGGCTTTAATGTCTATGAAAACTGCAACACGCAATAATGAATTAATTGTCTTGAAAAACATCAGAGTTATGCTTAATGACCCATCTTCTCCCATCGTTCCTATGACAGCTATAGGATATCGATTTTCCGATTTTGATGACACTTTAAGGATATGTTAAAATAGTCATTAAATACAGTTGCCTCAACAATAAATAAATAAACTCGGCTGGTGATGATGATCAAGAATATATATACTTTATAGGGTCGGAGACGTCTCCTTCACTGCGTTACAAACTTCTGGCCAAAATTATAATACCCTTTGCAAGGGTAAGCAAGTAAGAGCATTACAGTCGAGTTTCCCGACTGTTAAAGACCCTGTACCAATTTGGTTATAAGCAAAATAAATCAAAACCAAAAAGGAAAATGCCGAGTCTGGTCTGGGTTGAGAACCTGTGACGTTCGTGTCGCTAGCCAGTGCACCAGCATATACATTTCGAAACCAGTAGCTAATACAGTATAAATATATTGAAGGCGCACATTCATACATATGTATATGAAGGTAGTGCGTTCTCAGCGGCACTTCCAAGTAATATTAACCACCGAACGCAAGCGAACGTTCGTTTATCCAGACGGACATGGCTGTATCGACTCAGCTCGTCATGCTGATCAAGAACATATGTACTTTGTGGGGTCTGCCACGCCTCCTCACCCTTCTACATTTGCACAAACTTAATATACCCTTTACCCTTTGGGTACAGAGTCTAAAAAATGGGTCAACTATATATACTTTGTGGGGTCTGCCACGCCTCCTCCTCCTTCTACATTTGCACAAACTTAATATACCCTTTACCCTTTGGGTACAGAGTCTAAAAAATGGGTCAACTACAAATAAATTTTGGATATTTATTTCCAATCGTTTCTATGGCAGCGATTCTGGCCGTTCCGAGCATATTCTTCATTTGGCAGGGTTGATCGTGCCTGAACAAATGGCGATCACTACAAAGTCATCAAAACATTTCTAATTAGGCAAGAAAATAATATTAACTATTAAACATAGCTGCATCTTAGTTAGTGCCGAACTTTTTAAATATCACAAATTTTATAACCAAAGGTCAATGTTTATATATATATTAGCTTCACTTTCATCTAATGGATTCAATACAATTGTCTCTGACAAAGGATTGATAGGCATAACAAAACGGCAGAACTCCTGGCCACGAAGTTTTTAGATCCTGTACCCAACGGGTAAAGGGTATATTAAGTTTGTGCAAATGTATGTAACAGGCCACGTCCGTTCGTCCGTCCGGATGAACACACAGATCCGAACAACTGTAAGAGCTAGAGGAACCGTATTACCAGTGTAGATTCTCCTAATCCTAAATTTCATCAAGATTGGTTAATTAGAAAGCGCTCAATAAATACCCAAAGTTTACAGGCGCTAACCACGAGCAATCTGTTTATTTGCTCAAACAAACGGTAAATCGCTTGCGTTCGGTTGTTGATTTTTCTCGGAAGTGCCGCTAAGAACGCACTACTTTCATATACATATACTAGGTGCGTTCCAAAGTAAACAGGACTTTTAACAAAAAGACAGAACAAATAGGTTTTTCGGCAAAATCAATTTATTTTATTCAAAATAGCCTCCTTCTGCTTTAATACAGCTTTTTGCACGGTCCAAAAGCATGTCGAACGAGTGTTTTAGCTCGTTGCCCGGTATGGCCGCCAGTATGCCGGTGCAAGCCTTTTGAATGGCCTCGACGTCTGCATAACGCTTTCCTTTCATCGGCAAATGCATTTTTCCGAAAAGGTAGAAGTCGTACGGTGCCATATCAGGTGAATATGGGGGGTTAAAATGTGATTTTTGGTCAAATAGTCGGTCATAAGCGTCGATCGATGAGACGGCGCATTATCGTGCAACAAACGCCAACTTCCATCTTCGCGATATTCGGGCCGAACACGTCGAATACGGCGCACCAAACGCTTCAAGACTCTAAGGTAGAATACATTAACGTTTTGACCGGGTGGAAAAAATTCTTTGTGGACAATACCCTTGGAATCATAAAAACAAATCAGCATTGTCTTCACTTTTGACTTCTCCATGCGCGATTTTTTGGGTTTCGGCTCGTCCGGCGCCTTCCATTCAGCACTCTGGCGTTTTGTTTCGGGATCATATTGAAAACACCACGTTTCGTCACAAGTCACAATCTTGTAAAGGAAGTTCGGGTCTTTTTTTTTGCCTCTTTAATGATGTCCTTCGAATGTTGAATTCTGAGCAATTTTTGGACGTCAGTCAATTTGTGCGGAACAAACCGTGCACACACCTTTTGTAAGCCCAAATGTTCGGTCAAAATGCGATAAATCGATGTTTTGGAGATGTTCAATTCTATTTCCATGAATTTCAATGATGATTTCGGCTGATTTTTTATGAATTCACGCACAGTTTCGATGGAATTTTGATGACGGATTTTGGTTGTCCCACATGTTCATCGTCATTTATGTCCTCACGACCACTTTGAAAACGTTGAAACCACTCGTGCACTCTGCTACGGGATAGGCAACTATCGCCATAAATTTGTTTCATCAATTGAAACGTTTCGGTAAAAGTTTTACCAATTTTAAAACAAAATTTAATGTTGGCTCTTTGTTCGAAGCTCATTTTCGCACCGATGACAAAAACATACTGACACTTAAACATATGACATATAGATGGCGCCAGTAGAGGGCGCTAGATTCACAAAGTCCTGTTTACTTTGAAACGCACCGTGTATATGAATGTGTGCCTTCAATATATTTATACTGTATTAGCTGCTGATTTAAAAAGTATGGTGTAATCGAATGGTTACGATGTTCGAATGAAAGCGCAAAGATCTTGGGTTTGAATCCCAGACCGGACTCGGTGTAAATATTTTTATACCCTTGCAGAGGGTATTATAATTTTGACCAGAAGTTTGTAACGCAGTGAAGGAGACATTTCCGACCCTATAAAGTATATATTCTTAATCAGCACAAGCCGAGTCGATCTAGCCATGTCCGTCTGTCTGTCTGTTGCTATGTAAACTAGTCTCTCAGTTTTAAAGCTATCAGACCTTTGCACTTTGCACCGACCCTTCAATTTGTTGCAGGTAGTATATAAGTCGAAACGACCGGAATCGGAACACTACATCACATAGCTGCTATAGGAACGATTGGGAAAAAGTGCCATAAATTCGCTATTTTTCAAGGTTATTTATTTATATTTTAGAAAGCTTTTTTTAATGACTATTTTAACTTATCCTGAAAGTTTCATCAAAATCGGACAACTATATCCTATAGCTGTCATAGGAACGATGTGAGAAAATGGGTCATTGAGTATAACTCAGGTGTTTTTCAAGACAATTAATTCATTTTTGAGAAATACAGTTTTCATAGACATTAATGCCGTTTTAGAAAATTAAACACCAAAAATTGGATCCCTTATTCTATAGCTGCCATATAAACGTTCGAACGGTTTGAAGGCAACTGATCTACTAGGTTATTCTAAGCTTCGGACCCCGAAGGCTAGGCTAGGCCTTTCTTTCTTGTTTTTGAATGGGATAGTCGTTGGGGTGCGTGTAAGTGGGTTTGAATTAAGTACGAGCTTTATCCATTGGATTTTATTGAAATTCATGAGCCATTGAACTTTATAATCGGTAATTCTGGTAAACTTTTTCCTGAAATATTTAACCGGCCAAATTATTGCTATCATTAATTTTTTTATTGTTGAATAGCTTACTTCTGTATTGGATAAGGTTACAGATCTATTATTTGGCATGGTACGTTGTGAGAGGACGAACGGTTTCTCCAAGTCTGGTTACTGGATAATGTGATCGTTAGGTAAAAGGGTTTCGCAGTATTCGAATATGTCGAGATATTCCTTATCTAAAGAAACCGCTTTTATGCCTATTAGTTTTATATTTAATGGCTTTGTTATGCGTAAAAGGTCGTGCATGAATTTCCAATAATAATCCAAGAGGCCGAGGAAAGATTTTATAGCTCTCCTGTCCTTTGCCTTTAATTGGCTTTATTTATTAGGGTTCGGTTTTATACCAATTATAAGTTCCGGTGTAGCCAGTGGATTGTAGGTTTCAATGTAGCCAGTGGGTGTGTCATCACGGCTACGATCCGACTCCAGTCAGGGTGCCTGGTGGTTGACTCTGGCAAAATGCAAGTTATGTTTGTATAAACGGCCTCGACTAAGAGTGCCAGTCGTATAATAGTTATATTGTGGCCTCAGTTAAGAGTGCCAGCGATAAATATTAGTGGACAGCTTATGCTGGAGATATCTCTATTAGCATCGAGCTTGAGCTTCGTTCAACAATTAAATACAATCTGAATCTTAAGTTCTACATGGGCTTTTGGCATAGCCGGCAGCTTGACCGTGATAATGCTGATATTACTAAGACAGCACATCTCAGCGCTTTAGCATACAGAGCAATGACCAAACTATTTGTCGCGCCAGCACTATGTCAGCATGCGCGCCGTGGTGTTATTCGATAACTTTCCCTCTTATGTGACAATGTGGCTTAAGAGTTTGACTTCCTTCCTGAGAAAATCGGATTTTAGTAGTTTTAATTTTAAATTAGCTGAACTTAGTTTTTGAAAAACTAGTTTTATATCGTTTAAGTGTTGTTGCAGAGAGTTATAATGTCGCTTATATACTAAACAAGTAATCACAATTAAGTCACCTAAAACATATCTGTTTTGGAGTAGTTTATTACTTCTAGAATAACTATGATATCCTTCGCATTGTACAACCCTCCTGATACGGGTAGATCGTTGTCTAGCACTATAGTTTGGCAATAAATTTATCCTTGATGAAAACCTACGGGTGATGGTAGCATGGTCTTGCTATATGCGAGGATATTATATGTTAGTATCGTAAGGTGTTATTAGGTATTACAAGTTGTGATTTTAACAAATCAATTTTTGGTCCAAGGGCAAATAGGGATGGAATTAAAAAAGTAGTAGGTCCTTCTGCCATTGTTGGGTATTGTGGTTATAAGTTGGTTTTGGGTAAAGACTCTTTTTGTAATGTGAAGACTGTTCGATCTGACGTTGTTTGTAAGCTTCCTCAATACTATCAGGTTTTTGCAGTTTGATGGTGGCTTTAAGTGGTTTTTTGAGAGTAAGCATACTTCGTTGTACTATATAATGCCTGTTTGATCCCTTTTACACTGCTCGACTGGTTGCTATTATAGAGCACTGAGAAATGTTGGCCCTTGATTTCAGAGAGACCAAAGAATAGTTGACCTTAAGTTGCGTTATTTGAGAAGCTTGCTTGAATACAAGCGCATTAGGTTGGTTTTAATATCATCCCACACGAATGGTGTGTTTGCTAAATTTAAGGTTTGATTTGATCTATGATCTTGTTCCTTATGGCTTTAAGTAAGTAACCTATTTGGGGTTTGGTTTAGTTTTCCGACTGGGCCAGTAACCCGTCCGGGAGCTAGGAGGGCACACTTGTAGGGTAGTGAAAACTTTTTAGATGATTTCGCTCTGAAGCGAGATTCAAATCCTTGTTAATATTCCCAATCAATAAAAACACAACCGTCTTGGTTGGGAGCAGTTTCCGAACGTACATATGTTGCTGGACTTTTCTGCTGATCTTGCTGTGAGCGGGCGGCAATCTTACGAGCTCGAGTTTCTTGGCGCTCGGAATTATAAGCCCCAATCTGGGACGAAAAATTTGAAATTTGAAAAAAATGTATAAATAATATGTTTTAAATACTTAAGTTAATGCTTCATTGAGTAATAACTAATAAAACAAATGTGATTAATATTGAAAATTAAATTTTAAATATGAAAATATTAAACTGATAATATCAGTATTTACATAGTTTTAAAATTGACGTTTTCATTTTCGGTAGGTTTTTATAAAATTTTTTAATTTAAAAATAAATTTTTTTGTCTAAATTTTATTATTTGCAAAATATAAATAAATGGAATTATATGCAAATGTTATTAATAACTAAAGTTCACCAAGATAGTAAAACGTTTAATGTTGGAGCTTAAAGTAGATTTATAGCCAAATTGTATTTCTTGCCATCACTTATTGTGTTATTGTGTTGTTCCTTACCAAATTAAAGAGAGGCTTAAAAGCGATGGGACGGGGCTTATTTGGTCAGCCAAAACCCGAACCCCAAACATTGGCGACTTTCGGGGATTTTAACATCATAACATAACATAACATAACATCATCACATCATTCGGAAATGCCAAAATTGTTTGCCGAGGGATTTGTTCACATCTCTTCTTCTTTACATTCTCCTTTGGAAATGTCGGCTTTCTTGCAACATTCTTCCTTGGAAGGTAACGTTGGAAGTTGTTGGACACCAGCGACAATAACATTGACATATCGGATGCAGAAATACAGCTTATGCTGAGGCCCGCGGTACGGTCAACAACAATTTCCGCATATTTGAAACAATAACTAAAAAAACGTAAGTTTGAAAAACTGCGCACGACTACATACATGGGTAGATCACAACTAATTTTCATCGACCTGGGACGATTACTACATTGTCAGTTTCTAGAATGCATTCGAAATCCGTTTTTGACACCAAACAGCGAATAGAAAGCGTCAAGAAACGCCAACGTTAAGCAAGAAAGCAATTGTAGCAGCGCAAACTGGCTGTATAAAATGCAGCTCATCGAAATATAACCTATGCGTTTGCCCTTCGTTTAAAGCTCTATTTATCTATAGCGAGAAGCTATAAATTTTCACAAAGCAGTTAGCTTTATGATTGAGTTGTTTGCGCAAGGGTCATGTTGCTGCCAAATACTCATCAAAATTTCGTTGTCGAGTCTTTTAAGGCTTACAACACACAGTCCTGCATTGATTTGTTGGTCCTAGGCAAGAACAATCTACGCAAAGCCATGGCTCTGAGTTAGATGCTCACCAATCAACTCAAGTTATGTCACTGGTATCACGACCAGTTGATGAGTTGATGACTACGTGCTTTCATTCCAACTGGTGCGTATTAATCCAAGCCAAATATGGTACATTTCAGTCTGCACTTACATTACTTGATTCGGGATCAGAGATCAAATTTATTACAGACCGGCTAGCTAAACATCTCCATCTCAAATTCCAAAGGTAGCATTGACATCTCTGGTATTGCTAATATATAGGTGCAGTTTAAAGTCTCGGTTTCGACGACCAACCGATCAAGGCTTTCAGTTGACGAATGCCCTTTACAATTTGCTGTTACAAAATTAGTTTTAATTAGCCAAACTTAGCATTGCACAGATGTATCTGATTAGAAAATCCCTGAAGGAATTAAATTGGCTGACCAAATGATTTTTAAGCCACACAAAAAATTACACTGAGTCCTGGGTTACCATGCTTGCTCAACTCATCACTAAAATGAATTGTTGGGGGTAAAATTTACGACTCTTTTCGCACTATTACGAAGGCTAAGGTACGCACTTGAAAAATTTTGGGAGATTGAGTGGTTCGATGTAAGCAATACCAAAAGCAGAAAATACACGGCTGAAAGGCAATCATGTCAGCAACATTTTTAGATGCACGCTACCTTTCTCGACTCAGGCGGGTGCAAGTTCGCTTACCATTCAAGCAATCTCCGTAAGATCTTGGTAGTTCCATCGAAAATGATAAGCGCCGTTTTCTACTAATTGAACGCCGCCTATAACGACAGCCTTGTCTTAAACTAATGTATATATTTTTATGACTGAATATGAAGAGCTTGGTCACATGCAACCTGTATCTCAATTTAACATTTGTAAAACGCCCTATGTAATTCCCCACCATGGTAATTGCAGCTAATGCACGACGACCAAGCTGCGGTTTTGACGCATCCTCGTATCGTCGTCAGATCTCTCTCTCAACGACATCATAATGGTCGGACCTACAGAACCTTGTGCTTTCATTTCAAACTTCATCGGCATGCTTTAAAGGCAGATTTTTCAAAAATGTATAGGTCATTCATGGTCGACCCTCAAGAACGCCTACTGCCATTTATAATTTAAAGATTATTTTCATCGGTCACAAGACTGGTGCTGACTGCGGGGAAATTTGAAACAAGCTTAAAGTTGCCCCTATCAAGGCAATCCCATTGCCTCGATTGGAACTATGCGCTGCGGCACTTTTTTGTGAGACTTGGTCAAAATCAAGCATATGTTTGGGAATACACATGCTGTTTTCTTTTGGACAGACTTGAAAATTGTCTTAAATTGACTAAAAATGCATTCATCACAATTAAGTGGCTTTGTAGCCAACCGGTTTTCTGATATGCAAATCAAATTATATCACTTGGCGGCATGTTCCCGGGAAAGTCAACCCAGCAGTCATTGTCTCGGGAGGATGCTCAGCTTATGAGTATTCTCGCACAGTTTGGGCCACTATTCATGGTTTTGGATTATTTTCAGTAGCCTGAAACATTCTTAAATGAATCATTCAGTAATGCTGACGTAAAGCAATGCAAGATAGTGGTCGTGATATGTACCGAGGTAGTAGCGCCGCATCGTATCGTCGAATTTGGCGAGTAACTGCCTTTGTGTTACGCATATTCAATAATATTCCTCTGAAAAGAGGATATAATTATAATTATGTAAGGATACGGATGCATAAGGATAAAATTGGATAAGGATAATGCAATTGTCACCAAAATTCTATTCAGCAAATATCATCTTAAGCCAGAGTTCCAGAAGCTTACGCCCTTTTTAACTGAGATTCCAGTTGGCAGCCGACATGTCACGGTAATGCGAGTTTGAGGCAAACCATACACCAATCTCGTTAGAAGCTAAATTTCCGTTAATGCTTCCAGGAAATCACCGATGTCATACGCTGCACGCACTGTTCCTATTACAAGCCTTGATTAATGGAAGAGATCATGGGCTCTCTAACGGCGGACCGACTATTGCCTGATAAGCAGTTCCTGGCGACTGGAGTCGATCTCTGTAGGACGTTTCTCGCAGACTATCGCATTTGTAGCAAAATGCCATAGGACATACATGACAGTCTTTATAAGCTTCGCTTCTAATGGCTCTGGGTCATACGGTGTAAGCACAGTTACCATTACAAGCCTGAATTAATGGAAGATAGAATGCCTGATAAGCAGTTCCTGGCGACTGGAGTCGATCTCTGTAGGACGTTTCTCCCCGACTCTCATTTGTAGCAAAATACCATATGACATACATGACAGTCTTTATAAGCTTCGCTTCTAATGGCTCTGGGTCATACGGTGTAAGCACAGTTACCATTACAAGCCTTAATTAATAAAAGAGATAATGGGCTCTCTGATTGCCTGATAAGAAGTTCCTGGCGACTGGAGTCGATCTCTGTGGGACGTTCCTACCACGTAACTCATTTGTAGCAAAACGCCATTTGACGTAAGCTTTGTAAGCTTCGCTGTGTCTAAAAAAGGTCGGTGTTAAGTTACAGTCCGATAACTTTAAAACTAAGAGTAGTTTGCATAGGAACTAACAATCGGATAGACGGAAAGAAATGGGTGGATCAACTCTGTCGGGTGATGGTGATCAAGAATAGGTTTATAGGGTCGGATGTGTCTCTTTCAATGCGTTCTGCTCAAAATTATAATACCCTCTGCAAGAGTATAAAAAGTTTTTCAACTTTTCGAACTCCTAACCGCAAGCGAAATTTATTTGAGCAAATAAACAGATAGCTTGTTCTTAACAGAGGTAAACTTTGCGTATTTTTTGTGCGCTATCTAGTTAACCAAACTTGATGACATTTTCAGGATGAGTACAAATCCATGCTCCAATGCCAAGTATAAAAGCACAAGACTCTAGCTTGTCAGTTTGCAGTTCAAATATAAAAACGTAAAAACACAAATCAAAAGGGTAGTGGGATTGCCACCCCAAAATAAAAGTAATTAAGAACATTACAGTTGAGTTTCCCGACTGTTAAATACCCTGTACCAATTTGGTTATAAGCTATATAAATCAAGAACGAACAAAAAAGAAACTACCTAGTCTGGTCTGGGGCTCAAACACCGACCTTCTTGTCCTCAGCCAGACGTCCTAACCATTGCAGCACCCTATACATTTCGAACCAAGTAGTTAATACAATATATATATATTGAAGGGGCACATAGATACATAATATGTATATGAAGGTAGTGCGATCTCAGCGGCACTTCCTAAAAAATTAGCCACGGTCCGCAAGCGATTTACCATTTATTTGAGCAAATAAACAGATAGCTTGTTGTTAGCGGCTGTAAACTTTGCATATTTTTTGTGCACTTTCTAATTAACCAAACTTGAAATGAAAACTTGATGAAAATTTCAGGATCAGTAGAAAATTATGTTCCTATTGCGTAAAAAAATGTCAAATATCTCTAGCTTGAAAATTGTGCAGTGAAGTGCAGTGCAAACATTAAAATACAAACTGCGGGGACGGTGGGCGTGACACCGACTAAACAAAATTAAATTCATCTGCGTCAGTATTAGGATAATATGCACTGTTAATGTGGTTCTACAGTAACGCTCTCAGTGTGCGCGCCATCGCTCGAGCATAAATTATGCTTACTTTACAATAATGTCATGCTCAGATAACAACAGTGCATCAACTCTTCACTAGTCACCTGCAAAGCTCGATCTAGCTCTCTTCCTGCACATTGTCTTGGCATTCCAAGATGCCGATGCCTAAGATATCTGATCTCCCGCCTATGGCATTGGCAACAACAACACAAAGGTCAAACGCCAACTCTCCGGCACCTACCACAACAACAACAAAGTACTCAAGTTCGGGCAGAGACGTAGCAGCAGTAACAACTTCACCAAATATCTTCATCACCAACAACACGATGACAGCGCTGGCAACTTCCGCAGTCATTACAACAACAACTGTAAATTCTTCCAATATTAATAATAAACATGCCGGCTCGACTTGTTAGACTGGTTTGGATCGCTACATCCAAATCAAGCACAAATTAAGCCCACAAAATGAAAAGGTTGGGAGCAAACTTAAGATAAGCCGGCCTAATAATAACAGCGAAATACCTGGAACATCTAATACAACACATATACCCTTTTGGCGGACGATGAAGATAATCACACCGAATCTGGACAAGAGGCCCAAAAGAAACAAGCCCCCATCTATTTATATTAGGGAGTCAAGCTCAACTGCACTATTCATCAAATTTGTCGGCAAAAAAACATTTTTATGTTGTTCCGCTTACTAAAAGGGAATGTTCTCGAAACAAAGCTAAAAACTAAACTACTAAACTAACTAAGCAGTCAAGGCAGTCAACTAACTAAGCAGTCAAACTTTTATCATAATGGTACCGAAGCCCGATAAAGACAAAAGCAATCCCGACGGTAATCCCGGCACATCAATTTGGCTGCCGAGAAAATACGGAACAATCGAGCAAGTCAACCTCAGAAATCGGTTCTACCTTTAAGTCTCTCAAGCATTCGTTCGAAAGTGGCTTGATGGTCTCATGTATTAAATTAAAACGCTATTACATAAATACAAATACACCAATAAGCTACTTGTCATACCTTTACAATAGAGTTTTCTCATCTGACGACTATATAATTGAAGCTTTGGCCCATTCTATTGGCCCTATATACATCAGATATTACCACTAATGAGTGGTTAACAATATCCACTTTCGCTGACGACACCGCGTTCTTAAACCAGTAAAAGACGAAATATCCAAGCTAAAAGCGACCTACCAAAGCAAACTCACTCTGCATTCAAATCATCTTGCAAGGGGCATGACTCGGGTTAGACAGGCAACATGACTATTTGGCTTTAGTTATAATATTGGATAAACTTGTTGTTAGTCTCCCAAGGAAGAAGATCCAATAAATAAAATAATAATTAAAAAAAATACAAGAAATGAAGTCCCGAAGCTTAAAATACTCTTGCAAACTAGTTGCCTTCAAACCCTTCTATAGTTTGTATGACAGCTATAGGAAATATTGCTCCGATTTTTTGTTTTTCATTTTTATACCCTTGCAGAGGGTATTATAATTTTGACCAGAAGTTTGTAACGCAGTGAAGGAGATGTCTCTGACCCTATAAAGTATATATATTCTTGATCAGCATCACCAGCCGAGTCGATATAGCCATGTCCGTCTGTCCGTCTGTCGGTTGCTGTGTAAACTAGCCTCTCAGTTTTCAAGCTATCGGACTGAAACTTTGCACCAATCCTTCAATCTGTTGCAGGTAGTATATAAGTCGGAACGGCCGGAATCGGATTTCTTGAGAAACCCCCATTAATGACTACTTTAACATATCCTGAAAGTTTCATCAAATTTTTTAATGTATGTGAACTATATTGTCCAAGAATGAATTAATTATACTTATAAACACCAGAGTTATGGTTAATGACCCATATACGAGTATCCTATGACAGCTATATGATATTATGGTCCGATGTGATAAGATTTTCAGAATAGGCTAACATAGTTATTAACAAGTGATTTATAAAGAATCAATCAATATTGTTACAAAATTTTGAGTTTACGACCTTTTTTCCCAATCCTTCCTATTGCAGCTATGTGATGTATTTTTCCGATTCCGGCCGTTCCGACTTATATATTAAAGAGTTGGTGCCCAATTTCAGCCCGATAGCTTTAAAACTGAAAGATGATGATCAAGAATATATATATTTTATAAAGTCGAAGATGTCTCCTTCACTGCGTTGCAAACTTCTGATCAAAATTATAATAACCTCTGCAAGGGTATAAAAATCTACACTGGTAATATGATTCCTCTAGCTCTTACAGTTCGTTTGTTCATCCGAGCGGTCTAACGGACGGACGTGGCTGTATTGACTTTGTGGGTTATGGATGCTGTTAAAAAATCAACACTAAAACTCTTGAGGAAAGGAAAGATGTGTTAGTCGGATCTAAAAAAAATACTGACCTCAAAATATGCACAATTAAAATGGTCAATGGCAATATCTCTGTTTCAATTTATCATCTTCCACTTCAATGTATCCTTATAAGCGAGCGGAATTGAAGAATTGAAGCGAAGAATTGTTACCACATGTTTAATGGTGCGTGTTTATTGAGGAAGTCAGTTGTTACAGGCCTCCATTCCTCTCTGTCATAGACCCATTTTATGCACAAATACACACATTAACAGAAGTTTGCAACGCAGTGAAAGAGATGTCTCCGATTCTAAAAAATATATATAGATCAGCATTACCAGCCGAGTCCATCTAGCCATGTCCAATGTGTCTCTCTCAGTTTTGAAGCTATCGGCGTGAAACTTCACGCAGAGTCTTCATTTTGTTGCAGGTAGTAACATAACTGTCATGGGAACAATGGTAAAAAATGGCCATAAATTCACTTTTTTTTAGATAATTGTGCGATTCTTTAGAAATCACTATTTAATAAAAATTTTAACACATCCTGCAAGTCCCATTAAAATCTGACTACTATTACCTATAGCTGCCATAGGAACAATCGGAGAAAATGGGTTAGAGTGTTTTGGTGTTTTTCATGAAAATTAATTCTTGGAAAATATACTTTTCATAGAAATTAAAGCCAATTTCGAAAATTAAAAAAAGGGGGACCCCCATTTCCTATAGTTGCACACAAACGTTTTAACATGTATCTGACTACTATATTCTATAGCTGCCATAGGAACGATGGGAGAAAATAGGTCATTGACCATAACTCTGGTGTTTTTCAAGACAATAAATTCATTCTTGGAAAATATAGTTTTCAAAGACATTAATAACGTTTTTAATGACGTTTTCTTGTTTTAAATTACATTTGTCCTTCAAGACTTAAAGACTTCAAACCGCTTTCATAAAGACTCACATTTGATTATCGCAGGTAAAGGGTATATTAAGTTCGTGCAAATGTATTTAGCAAGCAAAAGGAGGCGTGGTAGAATCCACAAAGTATATATATTCTTGATCAGCATGACGACATGAGTCGATACATCCATGTCTGTCTATCCGTCCAGAGGAACGAACGGATCTCAGAAACTGTAAGAGCTAGACGAACCGTATTGTAGTGTAGATCCTCCTAATACTGACGCAGGTGAAGTTTAATTTTTTTTTTTATCGGTGCCTCGACTTGTGATCGTACAAACTCAATTAAAGCAGCATATTTGTACCGATCCTAAAAATTTAATCAACTTTGGTTTATTACAAAGCTCACAAAAAATATGCTAAATACAGCCGCTAACAATAAGCTATCTGTTTATTTAATCAAATAAATGATAAGTCGCTTTTGTTATTATTATTTTTTTTGGGGTTTTCGCTTTTGTTATTATTATTATTTTTTTTATTTGTTTTCGCTTTCGTTATTTTTGTTTTTTGTTTGGTTTTAATTAATGTTTTTTNGTAGTCACGACAACAGCCACCGCCGCAGGAAACTGCGGTTGGTTTTTGCTGGGCGTTGAGCTGACCATCTTATTCATTTGGGCTGCACAAAAATCAATTCTTAGTGAAGCCCGTACTTGATGAAAAACGCTGATTTTACTTACTATCACAAGCCGAATGCGTTTTAGACACCGATCGCAAGGGGATTGGCTTAACAGGCTGTTGAGGTTGCAGCTGCGGAGAAATTTAACATATTCATAAAGTGCTCACAGGACTTACAAAACTTTCTCCTAATACATACTTTCGATTTGCTGTTGCTTTCGCCGCTCTTTATGCGCTTATCAGTACATCCTCCCACACTGCCAAGCAAAGCAGCTGTGCTGCCCACCGGATCTGTTGATGTTGTAGCCGATGACGAAGCTGCGCTTGTGTCGCTTGCATAGCCCATTGAATTGTTGCCATTCGATTGGGATCCAGCTTGCTGCTGCTGGAACAGAATTGCGCTTACTGCACTACTGCTGCCACTGCTTGTCGCCACCTGCGCAGATGAGGACAATACCTGTTGGACCGTGACGGGAGACTGCGCCGGGCTGCCACCAGAAGTGACGCTGCTAGGAGAACCACTTGTCTCGTTAAGCAGCATATTTGTACCGATCCTAAAAATTTAATCAACTTTGGTTTATTACAAAGCTCACAAAAAATATGCTAATACAGCCACTAACAATAAGCTATCTGTTTATTTAATCAAATAAATGATAAGTCGCTTTTGTTATTATTTTTTTTTTTTGGGTTTTCGCTTTTGTTATTATTATTATTTTTTTATTTATTTTCGCTTTCGTTATTTTTGTTTTTTATTTGGTAATAATTAATGCGTTTTTAGACCCTGTACCCAAAGGGTAAAGGGTATATTAAGTTTGTGCAAATGTATGTAACAGGCAGAAGTAGGCGTGGCAGACCCCACAAAGTATATATATTCTTGATCAGCATGACGAGCTGAGTCGATATAGCCATGTCCGTCTGTCCGTCCGTCCGGATGAACACACGGATCTCAGCAACTGTAAGAGCTAGAGGAACCGTATTACCAGTGTAGATTCTCCTAATACTGACGCAATTAGAGTTTATTTTTTTAAGTCGGCGCCACGCCCACCGCCCCCGCAATTTGAATTTGAATTTTTGCACTGCCCTGCACTGCACAATTTTCAAGCTAAATTTTTTTTTAAAATACACATGCAATTGGAGCATAGATTTCTACCGATCCTGAAAATTTCATCAAGATTGGTTAATTAGAAAGCGCACAATAAATACCTAAAGTTTACAGGCGCTAAACACAAAAAATCTGCTTATTTGCGCAAACAAACGGTAAATCGCTTGCGTTCGGTGGTTGATTTTTCTCGGAAGTGCCGCTGCAGCTGCGCTGCCACTGCCTTCATATACATATGTATGAATGTGCGTCTTCAATATATTTATACTGTATTAGCTGCCGGTTCAAAAAGTTTGGGTTTGTCGAATGGTTACGACGTTCGACTTAAAACGCGAAGATCTTGGGTTCGAATCCCAGACCGGACTCGGTGTGAATATAATATTTTTATTTTTTTGCTTATAACCAAATTTTTACAGGGTCTGTAACAGTCGGGAAACTCGACTGTAACGTTTATACTTGTTTTTAAATATTATTTATTATTATATTATATATATTATATAATATTATTAAATTTGTTACAAAACACTGCCAAATGAAGTTGTTCAAGTTAAATTTTATAGGGTGCCGCTGGGAACGCACTACCTTCATATACAAGTACATATGAATGTGTGCCTTCAATATATTTGTACTGTATTAGCTATTTGCTTCAAAATGTATTTGGTGGAGCGTGGTTAAAATGTCCGGCTCATAACCTAGAGGTCCCTGGTTCGATCCCCAGATCTTTGCATTTTTTTTTTTTATTCTGGATTTATTTACTTATACCAAAATTGGTACAGGGTATTTAACAGTCTGGAAGCTTGACTGTAATGTTCTTACTTTTTTATTTTGGTACTTCGGTGGCGATTTATATGATTTTATTTACCCATTACAGACAATCTCTTTTAAGTCTTACTTAACACCCCTTAACCTTACATCCTATAACAAAAAAAATTTCGGATTTACTATACACAAAAACATAGATTCAAAAGCAGTTCAAAATACTCGTAGAGAATTTTTTTGTTTCAAACCTGTGTAAAAATTTGAATAAATAAATTAAAAGAGCATAAAATATTGTTAACCGTTTACTCATTTTTGATGTGTATCTTATATTTAAAAAAAGTTTAATTTATGCATTAATTAATTTAATTGTTTGTTTGCTTTTCAGCAATTCATTTTCAACTTAAACAATGATCTTAATAACCGTAATTACATTATTAAATTTAAATAAGATCAGCTGAAATTTGTTTTTTTTTGTCGCTTCTTACTCTAAACTCATAAAAATTGGCGCTCATATTTTTCATTTGTTCCTGAATATTTATAATTAAGAGTGTATTCTACACTCGACTTCGACTTTTTACAATATGCTAATAGGGCTCTGGGGAATATAAAGCATTGTTTTGTATTACGCATATTTTGAATCGCAATAAACGCTAAGCAATGTGAATATATAAGTTTGGTGTGGACCTCTTGTTGTAATCATATCTGTGGGGTCTAAGAATGTTATATAGGATAGTTTAAAGAAAAAACCTTATTTGTAAACAATGAAACATTTATATATAAAGCATATGTTTTTACATGCAATCCGAACAGTATTATACTTCATTTTCCTTTTAACTTATGCTTACGGCTTCTTGCTTTATCGCTTATTTTTAATTCCTTTTGCTTTACTTGATCGCTTTTACGCCATTTTTTTGTAAACGTATATGTTTTAATTGTGAGTGTGTAGTTTTGAATGTTTGTTTTATTTTAAGGTTTTAATGGATTGATTCTCTTATAGACGGACGATGCACCACACATCGCAACATTTTCAATTCAGCTCCTTGTCCTCTAAGTACTTGTATTCAAAGGTGAATCCTTCTTTCTTGCGCTGACTCCACTTTTCGTAGTCAAAATAGATGTACGTACCCTAATCAAAATGCAACACAATTTTTTATTAACTAACTCCTTACTCTTATTATACGTATTTACCTGTTCGTAATCATCGTTGATAATTTTGGGCTCCTCGTGCCGCTGAAACCACATCATATACTTGGTGTGAAAACGCCAGCTCTGTTTCTTTAGTGCCTTGGCCGCCAGATACTGAGCCTTGGATCCCTCCATGTAGTAAAAAACAAAAAATAACGTCTCCGTTGAGAGTCGTTGATAGAATTCAACGGTATCATATATGGGCAGCTGTGCCTTGAATGAAATTTATAAAATACAGTATTTTACAGTGGACCCAATTTCTGCACAGACACTCACCTGTGGGTAGTGCGCTGGTGTGGGTACTGGAGCGCGATGAAAGTACGTTTGCAGTTTTTCTGTATCCATGGGCTGCGGCAGGTGGTAATACGCAGCCTCCATCATTTGAAATTGTATTTGATGCTCTTTCTGGAGTGGCGTCGGCCCCAATGGCGTAACTCCCAGCAGCGTAGGAATGNGTTTTCCGTTAGTGCTAAAAAGAGAGATCCACGATTATTAAGACAACATGCATGATTGGACGGTGCTCCTACATGTATTGTGCTTTGCCACCGCAGCAAATACAATTGTTGTAGATTGGATCACAGACGGGCCTTGAACGTTACTGCTTATCGTGCACGCTAATGTGGAAACATTTGAAGGAGCTGCGGAGGTGGCAATACTAGCTGCACTTAGCCCAAGTGTTAAGGCGTGTGGTTGTACTAAAGGATTTTGACCACTTGCTGCTAAATCTACTGCTACAGCGCCGGAAACGTTTGAACTGGCACTTCCAGCTCCACTGCTGCTGCTATGCGAGTTTGTAGTCACGACAACAGCCACCGCCGCAGGAAACTGCGGTTGGTTTTTGCTGGGCGTTGAGCTGACCATCTTATTCATTTGGGCTGCACAAAAATCAGTTCTTAGTGAAGCCCGTACTTGATGAAAAACGCTGATTTTACTTACTATCACAAGCCGAATGCGTTTTAGACACCGATCGCAAGGGGATTGGCTTAACAGGCTGTTGAGGTTGCAGCTGCGGAGAAATTTAACATATTCATAAAGTGCTCACAGGACTTACAAAACTTTCTAATAATACATACTTTCGATTTGCTGTTGCTTTCGCCGCTCTTTATGCGCTTATCAGTACATCCTCCCACACTGCCAAGCAAAGCAGCTGTGCTGCCCACCGGATCTGTTGATGTTGTAGCCGATGACGAAGCTGCGCTTGTGTCGCTTGCATAGCCCATTGCATTGTTGCCATTTGATTGGGATCCAGCTTGCTGCTGCTGGAACAGAATTGCGCTTACTGCACTACTGCTGCCACTGCTTGTCGCCACCTGCGCAGATGAGGACAATACCTGTTGGACCGTGACGGGAGACTGCGCCGGGCTGCCACCAGAAGTGACGCTGCTAGGAGAACCACTTGTCTCGTTAAGCAGCATATTTGTACCGATCCTAAAAATTTAATCAACTTTGGTTTATTACAAAGCTCACAAAAAATATGCTAATACAGCCACTAACAATAAGCTATCTGTTTATTTAATCAAATAAATGATAAGTCACTTTTGTTATTATTATTTTTTTTGGGGTTTTCGCTTTTGTTATTATTATTATTTTTTTATTTGTTTTCGCTTTCGTTATTTTTGTTTTTTATTTGGTAATAATTAATGTGTTTTTTTTTAAATATTATTTATTATTATATTATATATATTATATAATATTATTAAATTTGTTACAAAACACTGCCAAATGAAGTTGTTCAAGTTAAATTTTATAGGGTGCCGCTGGGAACGCACTACCTTCATATACAAGTACATATGAATGTGTGCCTTCAATATATTTGTACTGTATTAGCTATTTGCTTCAAAATGTATTTGGTGGAGCGTGGTTAAAATGTCCGGCTCATAACCTAGAGGTCCCTGGTTCGATCCCCAGATCTTTGCATTTTTTTTTTTTT
>JAJJHY010000439.1:97306-158184 GCA_021224005.1 Drosophila setifemur
TAGTAACTGTCAGAACATATTGTAGTAGTAAATGTATTATTTGATTCGCATTCTTGTTTTAGAATTCTTAAGCTTGTAAAATAAAATTTCTTTTTTTGATCTTGCAGCTTGAAGATATCTATAAAAAAGCCCACCAGGCAATTCGTAACGACCCAACTCACAAGGTCACCGCTAAGAAGGCTTCCGGCGTTACGAAGAAAAGGTGGAATGCTAAGAAACTCACAAATGAGCAGCGTAAGACCAAGATTGCCGCACACAAGGCGGCTTATGTGGCCAAGCTTCAGTCCGAGACTGAGGCCTAAGTGCGTTTGGCAACTATTGCAGTTTTAATTGGTGTAAAGAAAAAAATAAACAATTGAAATGACAGCAATTGCCAATATGTCATGCATATTTAAAACACGTTCTTTATTTATAGATTAAATATGTAGCTCCAGGTGAAACTGTTTTCTTTCGACTTTGGCTTTGAGTCAGTTTCCAGGTGACCACGACAAACCAGCGGCATCTATCCAAAGCCAGTTTATTCTTCCTCGACCGACTCTCTGTTGCGCATACTACAGTCCTTACAATGTATGTTAGCAGGACCGAAACACGACTCATGGTAGATATGACCACATTTAAATCCGACTATAGAATTGTGAGCAATACTTTTTACTAGTATTGTGAACTGACATTGCGGGCAAACTAGTTCGTTGGATACTTTTTGGCCACGTCGCTGTAAAGCGATAGTCTCAGAATGACAGTCGAAATAATTCGCTAGCTGGATTTGGTGGGACGTGAAGAGCATATCCTCTTGTATATTGTAGTGCCATAGTATTTTAATGACTGATTTCCGAAGGTTTGGAATGGTCTGACCCATTTTAATTCTACCTACAACTACCTCCGGATTCACATAATCTAAAATTTAATGAAAACATTATGTTACCGGAACATAAGAATCTTAATTAGGACTTACCAACAATGCCGTCCAATACGTTGGTCACTATCTCGGGATGCTCTGTAGATTCGTCAATAAGCACATTCCACAGATCATTGTCATCGTGCTCCTTGCAGAACTCAATGGCCATTGTTATATCCTTTATCTGCGTTATTGAAAGTTAAATTAAAGTATTTTATTGGATTAAGTTTTCCATACGCTGTGGATGATTATATTCAGAGCATCTGTTGCTTTTACTCCACCCATGCAACCCAATAAGAAGACCATCTCGGGATAATATCCTTCCCGTTTACAAATGGCAAAGGCCTCCTGTATTCCATACTGCTTTGAACGTCTTAAAAAGGGCAATAGCTTCTCCCGGTCATAGATCGCATACAAGGACACCAGCCTATGCTGAAACACATTACTGCTGTCAACTTTTTGCAAGTAGTCCAAGTACTGCGAAATAAAAAACCAGTAGTGAACAGTAACGTTTGTAAGAAGATAGAAAACAAACCCAATATAGGTATTCAGGATTGTGTTCAAGCTGATGTACAACCAACTCGGGCTTTATTTTGTTCTTATCTAATAGTATCCTCAAGGCAAGCTCGCGATCCAGCTCAATAAGTGGAATAATTAGTGTGGAAATTACATTGTAAAGCTCGTGACGCCGAATCAATTCAAAGACATCTTTATTCTGTAATCTATGAAAATATTTGTAGCGGAATGGTTATGCACAACCGCATCCAGCACTTACTTGAGATACATACGCAGGGCGCTTTCGTAGTCGCCCTGGTATGAGTAAAGCAGGGCAAGCGACTCAAGTAGCTCATTAGCATTCTGTTTCCGGAAGTTGTCGTGTATTGCGTTAATTACGGCCAGACTGTCATAAAGCTGAGATGGCCATTCCTTGATAAGGTTAAGAAAGCCGTTCACATCAAATTTTAGAAACTCGTAGAGAACCATCTCGTACACATGGGGATCCAGTTTGCAGTTCTCAGATGTGGGCAGGTAGGAGCTAACGGAGCGCAGCTGCTGACATTTCACAAACTTGAAAACTTCCTCTTCCCACAGAGCTTTGTTGTTGCCCAGCATACGCAGGCAAAGCTTTGCAGCATTGTCGTATTGATTGATGGTTAACAAATGGTTTACGTAAAGTCTTGGAAGTCGTAAATAGTTTATTAAAGATTCGGGAGTAATATTTAAAACACACCTGGCGATCGTTAAAACAGACAAGCTTCCTCCCTGCGTCGATATCAGCTCAATTGCTTCCTCGAATTTACTGTTAAGGGACAATTTAAAGTTTGTAAAAAATTTATTTTATATTTTCCGTTTGTTGTGTACAAAAATCACACTACGTGATATTTTTAGGTCAATCTGACAAGGTTTTCTTTTTTATAGGTGGACAACGCGTAGCTTGGGAACACGTTACTTGCGGTAACGTTTTAAGGCAAAGTAATATATGATACATACATACAGCTCAACTCAATTACAACTCAAGGACTTAGAAGAGATTTATATTTTTGTTTGTAAAATTGTGTTAGTTAATTTATGTTTATATGCTAATATTTAGTTGTAAAGATATTGACGAGAACAACAAAATCCCTTTTTTGGTATTAAAATTTTTTTTATCACTACTACAACTCCCTATTGGAGTTAAAGGCTACGCAATCCAATCCATTATCTCAAGGCATACAAATAACTTTGGAGGTTTTCATAATCTGCATAAAAATGGCTTTCGTCAAACTAGAGGATGCTTCCAACGTCCTTTCGGCAAATTCAGGTTCATAGGCACCTAATTTATTTTCTTTTAGCAGCTTAGCTTTCCGATGTGTTTTTTTTAGCTGAGTATCAGACTTATAAGTTTTTTTTTTCTTTCATGAACCAGTCGGTTAACTAGAAAAGGGCATCACGATCATGAGCCGTCAGATTTTTTCGTAAAAAAAAGGCCTTTTCACCATTCACCGAACTCGCCAGATTTGGATCCGTATCACTTTTATCTATTTAAAAATGTAAATTTTCCGAATATGCTGAAAAAAATGTTTCAAGGACAACCAAAAAAATACCCTAAATGACTCATTCGAAATGCTTATTGACTTGACTTTTCGAACCGTCCTGTATCTTTTCCGACTCACCTTGTAGGATACATGGTGGCTTACAGTGCACTAAAAATATCATAATATGTTTGTTTTAACACAGACATCTATGCCAAACAGTGCTAAAAGAAAAAAAAAAACAAGAAAGAAAGGCTACCTTCGGGGCCCGAAGCTTAGAATACCCTTGCAGACCAATTGCCTTCAAACCGCTCGATCGTTTGTATGACAGCTATAGTTTTCCGATTTTTGGTTTATAATTTAATAAAACGGCTTTAATGTATATGAAAACAATATTTTATAAGAATGAATTATAACTCCATAGTTATGCTCAATGATCCATTTTCGTTCCAATGGCAGCTATTGGATATAGTGGTCAGATTTTGATAAATAGCTATTTTATGGCGGAGCCCTTCTAAAAACGCAACTATTGTAAACGGGGTTATAAGCATAATAATTTAGCGCAAGGCAAGGTGGCCGTTTTGTATGGAAAAGCTGATTGTCGATTGTTCCAGGAATACCGCTACTATCATGTAAAATAAACAAAAAAATCTATGGGGACGGCCCAGGCAACTATCGCTACTATCGATGGGTCATCGATTTTTTTAAAAGTGGTATATTGTAAATAACATAAAAATAATTGTAAAATATTGTTTTTATGATGCGGCGTATGAATAACCTTGTGACTCTCTTCATGGCTATAACTGCCTTCTTTTTTGGCAGTTTTATCACGAAAATTCTCAATTCGGCGGAAAAATGTCCAGCCCATCGAAACGGAGTGACCCAACTAGAGCCACATCCGGACCTGTTTCTCGTGGTGTTGATTCTAAGTAACCCGCAAAACGTTGAGCAGAGAAATACAATTCGCAGGACCTGGCTGCGATTTGCTGAGAAGTTTCTAAACCATCCATATTACCCCGAAGAACAGATCTATCTTCCTAAATATGGCCCAAATGGACACTTACTAATGGAGCTAGTTCCACATCAAGCCAAACGTTTGCGACAGTATATGAACTGGCAAAAGAGCTTGCTAAATACCGATCCGCAAAAATCCCAGCGCATGATTAAAGTAAGACATTTTTTTGCTATCGGTACTCGGCAAGTGGATAGCACCATGCAGACGGATCTGCTAAGAGAGCAGATGCAGTACAAAGACCTCCTATTGTTACAACGTCACTACGATACCTACTCTAATCTGACGGCAAAGCTACTGCAGGCCTTAAATGCCTTGACACACCACTACGACTTTTCGTATCTAATGAAGGTGGACGATGATACGTATGTTAAGCTAGATAGTTTAATCAATGAGCTGGTGTCATATGATCGAAAGTTACTCCGTAAAACATCGGAATATGGGCTCAATCCGCTACCCCAACTATATTGGGGCTACTTTAATGGACGAGCAGCAATTAAGCTCAGGGGTCAATGGAAGGAGACAAATTATTATCTGAGCAAAAACTATCTGCCCTACGCCCTAGGCGGTGGATATGTTTTATCAAGAAAACTGTGTGAATACATTGATAATTCTTCCCAACTGCTCTCTCTGTACACATCTGAAGATGTTTCAGTCGGCACTTGGCTGGCTCCACTGCGCAACGTATATCGATGGCATGATCCGCGATTTGACACCGCCTTTATGCCCCGGAAATGTCAGCCGTACCACATGGTGCTGCACAAACGGAATAAAAAAATGATGACGGAAATCTTCGACGGCAAACTATGCAGTGGAACTGATGCAAGTTTATCTCTTGATTACTACTACGACTGGACGAGAACAGCGGACAAATGTTGTGACACCTTAGTAGTGCAACCATTGCCATAGTCATTTCAGAACCAAAGATTAAAACATAATCCATTCTCATACCTGTGTTTAATCAACCACTCCACTCGATCGTCAGTTTCAATAAGACTGGCCACCACAATATCCTTGGGGGCCACGATGTAGTAACGGTTATCGTCGATCATGCAGCCTAAACTGTAGTCGTTGACGGTGTACTCCTCAAAGCCACGCAGTGTCAGACTATCGGTGCAGATCTCCTCGCTGCTGTTCATCTTGTATTCAATGACACACAAAACAGGACGAAGGGCTTTGAAAGTTTCACTTCTCTTTTTGCGATAACCAAGAACCACTAGTTGATTGGTGGTCAGTGTGGCTAGTCCACATACGTAGAAAGAAGTTTGAAATGTCGAGACTGAAATTAAAGAATAAATATATGTATATATACGAATACGTATTAAATATTGTGCAGCGATATTACTCACTTGGATCTACAACGTTGCCTGGCATATTGCTGGTGGAAGCTTCGATGGCATTTCGCTTTCGAATTACACAAATTCTAATTGTATCTACCCATCCGATGAGCAGAGTGTGCTCGCTCGACCATCTTAAGTGACAGCGAAAATTTTCGAGACGCGTCTGTGATGGTACCTCCCATTTCATTAATCCCAAAGAACATTTTTCGTTCAAATCGTATACACGGACACCCAAATGACTTGCCCAAGCAACAAAGTTTCCCTGCCAACAGATTGACAATACTTTGCCTTCAACTGTGCACAGCTCAGTAGGTTTTAATTTCATTAGGAGATTGCGCTCATACAAGATGAGATTTTCGTCGCCTGGAGACGTTAAGTCAAAAAATATACGCTTATTGACTATCGATGGTCTCACTTACCTACTATGAATCGTCTGACTCGAGACTTAGTATCGGGATCCAAGGACACCGCCTTAATACATTTTCCAAAGCTGAGGTTCTGGTTGTCCTCGCAGCTAAGCAATCCAGTTATGTTGACCTGCGAGTTAACAATATTAATACCAATAGCTCTGTTATAAAGTTAAATAACTCACTTTTCCGTCGTCGGAGCAAGTGGCCACATATTCGCCCTTCGTGTCCACATCGATTTGGTTGACTGCAACCTGGTGCATGTGGCATTTACTGTTGGTCAGATTTGATTCGACTGAGTTTCCTTGGTGATCTAATAAGTATACTCGTCCTCGGAAAGTGCCAAATATTAGAAACTGACAAGCAATTAAATATGTGCACGTGATGTATTCTATTACCCCACCTTTGAGTGTACTGCAGTGCAAGTGACAACGTCGGCGTTAAGTATATTTTGTAAATCGTTGCCAAGTCGTTGATACTTAAATTTAGGTTCCATTTCCTCCTCTTCTGTTTGAGATTCCTGAACAGGGAACGCTTTGGTCAGCTTAGAAATATTAGGCTTGTTCTCATACTTACGCAACTAGTGGGTAACGTTTCAGCCATTATGACTTCGGAATTCACGAAATGCAATAAATAATTTCTTGCAAAATCGTTGCCTCATTCATATGTACGCCAAATATCAGCACCAGATGATTGCGATTGTATATAGAGTTGGGCACGTCTCGTGAAATTGTTCGTGTCACGATAGTACCGAACCTTAGTACTGACATGCTTTACATATGTTTGTATGCATATTCCTATTGAAGAAAACAAGCAAACGAATCTTTCCATCGTCCTTATTAGGTTTTGTATGCACTCGACACAATTATCATTCTTGAAATCATTAAAAAATTACAACGTTTTGTACGTACGAGTTAGATTCCATGTCTCGCAAATGTTTGGTGTATATAACACAAAAACGGATTTCAAACTAAATACTGGATTAAAATGATAGGTAACAACTAAAAACTTACGCCTTTGAAAGTCTCAATATTTCGTTTACATAAGAAATTGGTCGAATTGGTTGGTAAAATTATTTATTTTTTGTCCCATTGCAAATGAATAAAGACTATTTTGTGTTTCTTAGTATGTATGTTTTTTTTTCAAATTAGGATTGTATTGTTTTATATTTTCTTAAAAAAAAAAAACATGGTGTTCTGAACAAAAAAGAACACACTTTCTTAGTAATACAATAAAAATGATTTTTAAAATATTTAAAAATCTTAAATGAGTACCTAAAATACTGTCGGACCTTGAATCGTTGGCTTTACCAATTTTCGAGTTAACACAATATCTTGAAAAGCTAAATAAATTCCATCAGAATACAATTCCGTTTTTTTTAAGAAACGGTTATGGAAGTTATTATTTTTTTTTTTTCGATTTATTTGATTTTTAATTTTTGATATATTTCGAGCGGCACTTAAACCAAAATTAGTACAGCGTATTTAATAATCCGGAAACTCGACCGTAATGTTCTTACTTGTTTACAAATGATCTATATCGTCATATTGGTCTTTTAAATATAGAGAATTCAACCCTTATTAACGCTTTGTTAAATTCTGTTGTCCAGCGGGTAATGCAACCCAGTTGGAAGTCCGATTGCCTAAAATAGCCGGAACTTTGCACGAAGCGAAAGGCAACTGGTGTGCAGTGTAAACGTATGGGGTCAAGTAATCCGTCGCACCCGAGAGAAGTGCAAAATTGCCGTTACGTTTTATCAAGATTGAGTGCTATATTCCATATTGAGCCCAACGCTTAAACTTTATTGAGAATGTCTGGGACAGTTACTGATGTAGTATAATCCGCATTTATGTTGAATTGAGGAGTTTATAGCCCTGGCCCTCGTACTCCAACAGAATTCCGTGCCCCTTAAAAAAAAAGATTTCTAGCGGCAACCTGTAATGTACAGGGTACAGCTCGACTGTAAAATCCATCAATGAAGGAGACATATCCGACCCTATAAAGTATATATATTCTTGATCAGCATCACCAGCCGAGTCGATCTAGCCATGTTCGTCTGTCGTTTGTCCGTCTGTCTGTCTGTCTGTCGTCTGTCGTCTGTCCGTCTGTCTGTTGCTATGTAAACTAGTCTCTCAGTTTGAAAGCTTTTAGGCTGAAACTTTGCACCAACCTTTTAATCTCTTGCAGGTAGTATATAAGTCGGAACGGCCGGAATCGGAACACTACATCACATAGCTGCCATAGGAACGATTGGGAAAAAGTGCCATAAATTCGCCATTTTTTTAAATATTTTATTTATTTCTCTTATTAATGACTATTTTTTGACATATCCTGAAAGTTTAATCAAAATCGGAACACTATATCCTATAGGTGACATAGAAACAATGGGAGAAAATGGGTCATTGAGCATGACTCTGGTGTTTTTTAAGACAATCAGTTCGTTCTTGAGAAATACAGTTTCCATAGACATTAAAGCCGTTTTAGAAAATTAAAAAAAACCCCAAACATCGGATTACTATATCCTATAACTGACATACAAATGATCGAACGGTTTGAAAGCAACTGGTCTTCTAAGCTTCGGGTACCGAAGCTAGCCTTCCTTTCTTGTTTTATGTTGATATGAGGCATTAATTATTATATGATTAAAATTTTCGATGGTCGCCACTATCGATTTATTCCGTTTCACACAACCCTGCTAGCTAATTGTTTATAGGATGAGTTAACCATTTTAAAATATTGTTGAGCACTCAAAGTAACTCCCAACAAAATATTGTTAACGCAAAACAACAGACGAAGTTTATTTTCGGGATTTATTATTTGGGTCGTAAAAGAGCTTTCATGAGTAAAATCGGAAGTATATCACTGAAAATGAAAACCCCAATAAAATTTAGTAAGGAAGGCTAGCTTTGGGGTCCGAATAATAGAATACCCTTGCAGGCCAGTTGCCCATTTGATCGTATGAATGGCAGCTATAGGATAGTAGATATATGATTTTTTAGGTCGGTTTTAATGTCTCTTTTTGCCGGAATAAATTATCTTTGAAAAACATCCGAGTTAGGCTCTACCCATTTTGTCCGATTTCTATAAGATTTTCAAGATAGGTTAAAATACTCATTAAATAGTGAAGATAGTGTTTGAATATGCTGGATACTCGCTAAGATATTGAATATAATTTAAGTATGATTTAGGAAGTCAAAGTAATTGAAATTGGAATACAACACATAGCATAAGTCCGGTATTTTTAAGACAGTCGAGTATTTTGTAAACATCACAGTTATGACTATTGATCATAAATTGATCTCATAAAAACCTGACTTTAATATTCTATAGCTGCTATGGAAACGATGGGAAAACAATAGGTCATTGTGCAAAAAACTGTTATTTTTCAAGACACTTAATTAATTCATGGAAATTATAAATCAGCATTAATGCTGATTTAAAACATTACACGGTTTAAATGCAACTGGCATGCAAGGGTGTTCCAAGCTTTGACCCTTCGAGCTGGGCTTCCTTTCTTGTTTATAATAATGACAATCAAAATAAGTAATAACATTACAGGATCATTACTGTACATATTTTGATATAAGCTAAATAAATAAAAAAAAACAAGCAAGGAGGGCTAGTTTCGGAGCCCGGAGCTGAGAATACCCTTCCAGACCAGTAGTCTTCAAGCCGTTTGATAGTTTGTATAGCAGCTATAGGATATAGTTTCCATATTTTTGGTTTTTAATTTAATAAATGTCTATAAAAACTATATTTTCCATGGCTAGTTCGACTCGGATGGTGATGCTGATCAAGAATATATATACTTTATAGGGTCGGAAATGTGTCGTTCACTGCAAGGGTATAATAAAAGAAGTAAGAACGTTACATTCGAGCTTCCCGACTGTTAAAGACCTAATACCAATTTGGTTCTAAGCAAAATAAATTTAAAAAATACCGTGTCTGGTCTAGGGTTCGAACCTGAGACCTACGTGTTATCAGTAAGACGTCCTAGCTATTGCCCCACCATCTACTTTTCGAAACTTCAGCTGTCAGCCGTCAGTATTAGGAGAATCTACACTGGTAATATGGTTACTCTAGCTCTTACAGCTGAGATCCGTTTGTTCATTTGTACGAACGGACGGACAGACGGATATGGCTATATCGACTCAGATCATCATGCTGGTCAATAATATATATACTATGTGGCCTTCTGCCTGTTACATACATTTGCACAAACTTAATATACCCTTTACCGTTTGGGTACAGTGTTTAAAAAATACACATAAAATCTAAAGATAACGACCGAGTTATTGGATCAAATCAGGGACCACCAGGTTATGAGCCAGACATTCAAACTATTTCACCACCAAATGCATTGTGAAGAAATTGGCTAATACAGTACAAATACATTGAAGGCGCACATTTATATGTATATGAAGAAATTGCGTTTTCAGCGGCACTCTTTAGAAAAGTCAACTTAAACAACTCCATTTTGCAGTGTTTGGGAACAAATAATATAGAAATAAAATTAAAAAAGAAATAAGAACATTACAACCGAGTTTCTCTACTGTTCAATACACTGTACCAATTTTGTTACAAGAAAAAAAAAACAAAAATGAAAAAAAGGGAACTACCAAGTCTATTAAAACTGTTTGTCCCCGGATGTCTTATGCAATGTATGAATATATGTCCATAGAAGTAGGTTCAAGGGTATATTCGGATCCGAGAGTCATAACAGCACGAGACGACATAAGACATAATTTCAGCTTTGGAAGCGACAACGTATTCAGCGGAGTAAGTCTGTACTTCCAGCACTGGAAATCCCCGCGCTGAAAATGTTTAAGTCCGGTGCACAAATTAATTCATGCGATGCTTTGAAAAACGGCAGCAATTTTGAAATATCTTAAGCTGATTAAGGGTGCGGCCATCATCTTATTGAGAGAATGGCCAGATGAAGAAGCAGCTGATCCATTAAGGCATTGCAAAGCTTTTTATTTTTACTATCCTCCTTTAGTATACAATGGCTTGGTAAAAAGTAATTGCGAAGGACTCAGGGCTAACACGAGACATGCAGCTTAGGTCTATATATTCCTTGATAAAAACGAAACATTCTTGCTTCAGATACGGATATAGCTACGATTGGCTTGTATTTACGACCATTATCGATCTCAGCTCGAAATGCGCTCGCAGAGGCCGAATAAGGAAGCAGTGGGAGTACTCATCGGACCTATATGCGGCAGGTGATATCCAGGACATATCTTCATGTCATATGACTGGAACTGCTCTACTGCACCACGTTTTCCGTGTGTGGACGTCTTTTGGCTTGCTGAGTGGAGCGACCTTCAAATCAAAGCATTTCGCTGCTCCTTGCCGTTGTGCAAATTGCCTACATTCCGTTCTTTTTGTGCTCGAACTCCAGCGAGTACCAGTTCCTGTACGTTCTGATGAAGCACGAAGCAGCACATGAAGGAGCTGAGTTCGTCCATTATGGCTGCAGCTCTCAGCTGTGTACTGGTCCGGCTAGTCTTTGTCCATATGCTGTGATTTACACGTTGGGACGATTTTAACGTGCTTGCATTATTGGTGCCTTAGGGAATTATAGAACTTGTGACTTTAAGATTTTATGTTACCTGCTCTTGATTTCATATCAGTAGTTAAATATCCCGCTCCTACCAAATTCAATTTAATATGTGATCGTTTTCAAATAATCGAATTGCTTTTCTTTTAAGAGAGATTGATTATCTCCACCAAGGAATTCCAGTCCATGGTGGTTTGAAGGGCCTGGTAGAGGTCTAATTCTAGTTCTAGCGTCTCTTCGTCGTTGCTGCTGTCGTTATCCAGCGAGACCGCGGGGCTGGGGAGCGCGTTGATCTCTTCGTAGCTTGACTCGTCGACAGTTGACTCAACTGCTATCCTTATAACAGTCATTGGGGCGTATCATCGACTGGATGGCGTTGGCCTTCGAGGCACGCAAACCCGGGTCAGAATTCGTTCCCGGAATGCCTTTTCTAGTCGAGCTGTCACTGCCTTACTCGAAGGTATTAATATTTGGGGACGTCGCGGGACATGCTGCGCCAGTATTAGCGTTGAGTAAGTCGATTTATGGTTTTCCGAACCGGCCGTAGGGACATCGTAGCATTCGTTATGCACCCTTTCGCTATATTCGCTCTTAACGCACAGCTTCCTTGACACGCAGTCCTCATGGACAACTCGGTGTCCTAGATAACGATATAACTGACTTGGCCAGATTTGTGTTAACCTCCACGTAACAAACTTTGGTTTTGATTCATTCGTCGGGCGTTATAGGGTCTCAAGTGGTTGGCGAGACGTAAGCGGATGTCGAATTGGTATTGTTTTTAGTTATAGAGCCCATCGTGTGATTCTACCTGTTGGGCTTTCAATGGAGTTATACCACTTAAGTGCGAGATGATGCGTGATCACGTCACATCGATAGCCCTTGAGTTTGCATCTGGGCGATCCAGGTACAAGAATTCATGGGGCTCCATCTCCACACCGATGATGGTGTTCAAAGCTCTTTAAAAGGTAGCGGGAGCAGAATGCAATCCAAATTCCCCTCGCGTTGGCACTGTAAATACGGTATATTCTCGACTGCTAGCGGCCATGGTTATCTGCCAAGAGCCGTTTTTCAGGTCGATGTTTTATCCGTGGTAATGGAAGTGCTGGTTTCGTCTGAAATGTCTGCCGGGAACAAATTCGTGCTCTTGTTGTTCTTTCCGTCGCCTTTAAGCTTTAATGACTCTGGTTCCTTGAGGCCGTGTTCGTATGGCACCCTCGCCGTCTGTTGCTCTGTTGTATGAATCCCGATCGCCATGATGTCGGCCGCCTCGGTACATACGTCTTCCTCGGCGACGTCTATTGCTTTGCTGTATCAGCGATACCTCCCGCCTTGTAGACGGCTGGTTTTGAGATCTTCTGGCGACAGGCATACGGTCTTCTCCTAACGCACAAAATCGTCGTTCCGATGCCAAAGAGAATGTCCAGTCCTAATACTAAAGCTCTGCTCTCATTGCCTCCCTCACCAATACGGAAACCATCTGCTATGCAAACTTTCTTCATCGGCATCGTCATTGATCATGCGATGAGATATTTCCCCGCCTGATCTAATGGCTTCACTCATGATCACCCTGTTACGACCCACTTGGCACTCGAAAGACACTTTTGTTCGAGGGAAAGAAGTTGGGTAGCGCCAACGCGCAAGGAGTAGCTGCTCTCCGCTCGATTTTCTTCATATGTGCGCTTTTTATTAGCTCCTTCAGCGTCGCAAAGTCCCTTCGCCGAATACGCTCCTTGTAGCAAAGAAAGTTTTTACGGAACCAAGCTCACGATGGAGTCGATGTGGTTGGAATTATCGATCCGCTCTGTCCAAACAGCATCACAGTTCATCCACAAACGTCAGTGGATCGGTGCTACAGTCGAAAAAAATTCCCCACTGACCGTATCCAGGACTTTCGCATAGCTGGGGACATGATACCTAATGGTTTCTACATCTTGGGCTGCAGCAAAGTGGCCTCTCACTTGGATCACATATTTGACCCCTCATCGACCCGGCTAGGTCCACGATTGGCCGAGTCCTGTGGCCGAATCCTGGCCGAATCTTGACGTCCTTAAAACATGTAGAGGTCGGGATCGTCGCTCCTGAATCAGCAGCTAATACAGTAAAAATATATTGAAGGCTCACATTCATACATACATAAGTATGTATATGAAGGTAGTGGCAGCTACAGCTGCACTTCCGAGAAAAATCAACCACCGAACACAAGCGATTTACCGTTTGTTTGAGCAAATAAGCAGATTACTTGTGTTTAGCGCCTGTAAACTTTGGGTATTTATTGTGCGCTTTACAATCAACCAATCTTGATGAAATTGTCAGGATTGGTAGAAATCTCCAATTGCATGTGTATTTATTCAAAAATTTTAGCTTGAAAATTGTGCAGTGCAAACATTAAAATACAAATTACGGGGCCCGTGGGCGTGGCACATGAAAAAAAAACTTCATCTGCGTAATAACTACGAGAACCTGCACTGTTAATAAGGTTCTTCTAGCTCTTACAGTTTTTGAGATCCGTTCGTTTATCCAGACGTACAGAGGGACAGACGGACAGACGGACGGACGGACAGACGGACGTGGCTATATTGACTCAACTCGTCATGCTGATCAAGAATATATAGGTCTCAAATACCCATGGATGTTGACCCATCCCTTTCTAAGTTTATGCAACCAACTCAAGCGCATTCTTACCAAGACGGGAAGCCGGCCACTTCCAGTCGTTCAGGCCCCCATAAAAGCAAAGGGTGAATCATGTCGCTCAGGGTGCAAAACAGTCCCAAAAAGCTTGAACAGCCGCACCCTTCACTCCAGCGGCACAAGTGGACGATGACGCCGTCTCAGAGTATGACTCAGACGTAATTAATTTTTTAAGTTGAAAATCTCTGCTGCCCGTCATCAGACGAAGAGATGCGGGGCTGACATGAGATTTTTCATCGCCACGGGGGCGTCAGAAAATGACATCCGGCCTTATAATGGATTAAATCGCGTTCGCCTGGTAGAATCCCCATTTAACTCTCTATTCAATATTCAACTTGAAGGGTACGTTCTTTATACTACCGGACTTATCTTTTTTTGATGGAATAATCGGCCTTTTCAGGCAGACGCATCACTCTGCCTAGCCTCCGGCCACCTAGGGCACCGAAGTAACGATCGATTTCCACACGTGACTGTCATTGGCAAAAATCGCGTTTTTAGAAATGCTAAGGACCAGGAAAAAGGCCTTTGCAGACCCTAACAAGGTTTACCATATAACATGGTGGTAGCTACCATCAGAACGGTAAGCGAGGAGCCCATATACGCATAACTATACCCCCACCCCATGGGAGCGAAATTCAAGATCTGCTTAGAAACGACGTCATACTAAGATACCCTAATAATAAAAAGGCATTTAATCTACCGACAAATTCCTCGGCCTATGGCATTTGCGCAGTGCTGTCCCAAGAGGGATGACCAATTACGATGATCTCAAGAACATTGAAAAATTTGGGCACTGGCCAAGCTATGACATTATTTGTATGCGGTCACAGACATAAATATACTCACCGACCACCAGCCGTTAAGCTTTGCAGTATCGGAGTCCAATCCGAATGCAATTCGGAGCGCGAATTTTCTACAAACCCGGCTAAGCAAATCTAGTTGCCGATGGACTCTCACGACAACAACTTAAAGCCATGGGAAACAAGAAGCTGAATTGTGCGCGGCCACTATTCCCATCGAACATAGCGTGCAACATGTCCACTCTTGGACAATTGAAGACCTTAATCCGACCTTACTGCAAATCATGAATTTCCATAGAGCTAAGGTAGCCTATTGCGATAATGAACCATCATAAAAATCGCACACAATCTCAGCCATAATGGTTGATCACTTCACAATCACTTTCACTTCCCATAGCGAACGGACGTGTTTTTATTTTGCGCCCCGAAAATTTTCCGTTTGATATCAAAAACCCCGGAGTTTTTATGAAGTATCCAGTTTAAGCTATCCCGATCACTATCTGCGGTAATCATCAGCTTTTTCCGTTCGCTATGCGTGTGCATGCACCTGTTTATTCAAATAACTCTGAGCAAGTAATTTTGTGTAAACTAAGTGTTGTAGTTTGTTCATCATCTCCGTTTTGCGTGTAAATCTATTCACCGCAATTCTTAGTAAAGTCTCCCTCTCTCTTTGTAATTTGTAAATTTGTAAATCTATTTACCGCAACAGTAGGAAAGTCCCTCTGTCCATACTTCTACACTCATTCTACACAATTCTCGCCTCTCTTTGCACAGTGGTCCACAGCACTGCAAAAATGTCCGAAATTATCTGTTCGGTGAAAACTTGCCGCAAAGCTATTACAGCGAGACAAGCCAGTACCCCAGTATAGTGTCATGCATTGCAAGTGCGTGAGCTATTCCGGGCATGTAGCCGATGCTACGGCCCTTAGGGCTGGGTTGCATTATTGTTTGCGAAGCCTACCGCGATATTGAGAACGAATTAAAACGTTTATGCGGCAAAACAAAGGTGGTTTTAAAAATTTGGTTATTGGGTTTAAACAAATCCATGACCAAATGATGGCGCTCGACGCTCAATTTAACAGCCTTCAGCTGTTAAATGAGTCGGCGAAGCGCAAAAAAACCGCTTCTGGTGAACCCGTGTCCACTACCACACAATCTGATGATGGCAAAACAGGTGAGGACGGAAGACACCGCACTAGCATCGGCCACAGACGCTATTAAAGATTCGGTTTCCGAATGTGTGTGGTAGGACCACAGCCACAGCCCGTCCCAGAGCCAGGTCATATCCCATTAATTCCGAAAGTCAAAACCATCCCAGTCCCGAATATACCCACTCCGTCGAGGCAACTAAGGTCCGGACTACCGGCTCCACTTGGTTCCGATAGCGTGAAACCTGCAGAACCAAAACTCTCACGGTAATCCCACCCAAAAAACAAATATTTTTATCTCGGCTTGCCCCTGACCTCTCTGCGACTGACGTCGCTGCTTTTATACGAAGCAAAACAATAGCCGAGGTAAAGGTAGAAAAATACAACTTTTCCTACGCTAGGGACATTGCATCTTTCAAAATAAGTGTCCCATTAGAGTTCTTCGACATTATTTGCTCTCCCGGTTTCTGCCCAGAGCAAGAACACCAAGCTAGGAAAGAATTAAAAACAATAAAAGGCCTATTGCCATTAAACTTCCCCAGCCAACTGCATCTGATGTGAACACAAAAAACTAGCCTCCTCTTTCCTTATATCCTATCAGAATACAATAGGCCTACGAAGTAAGCTTACTAAATTGTACTCTGATAGTTTTTCATTTGGTTCACAGGTGATTGTGTTTACTAAAACCTGGTTAAAAACCGACATTCTCAGTTCCGAGGTTTTCCCAGGCAAGTACAGAATCTTTAGAATTGATCGTCCTTCCCGGCGGGGTGGTGGAGTATTACTTGCGGTTGACTCCAACCTCCCGGCGGAAGAGATATGCCTTCAAGAATTCGTTGATATCGAATTCATTTGCGCTAAAGTAACACTCAGGTAACACTTTCTTTATTACCTGTTCATATATTCCGCCTTCTTCCGAGTTATCCATGTACTGGAAGCACTTATCAGTTATCCAATCTGTTTCCAACTTGCTTGCCGACAGGGATCAGTTGATCGTTTTTGGTGATTTTAATATACCAGAAGTCAATTGGTCCGATGATACAAAGTCTAACTCTGTATTGCCGATGGCGCAACATGACCTTATTGTTGGCCTGCTTGAACTGTCATTGTCAAAAATTAACCATGTGCGAAACTCTTTAGGCCGCATACTGGATCTGTGTTTTGTATCAGACCCGGACAGCGTTATTCTTTCAAGAACCTCCCCTCTAACACAACCTGAAGATCACTATTATCCCACTTTCGAGATGACGGTCGACAATGTGGAAATCGAGGCTTTCAAATCGAATACGAAAGCCCCGCGTACCAGATGCTTTCGCCATACTGATTTCATTAAATTTAACTCTCTTTTAGTCGGTTATGATTGGTCCGACCTCTACTCATGCACCGACATTGTGAAGTGTGCTGAGTTATTTTATAAAAAATTAAATGTTTCTTGACTCATGTGTTCCGCTGCGGTATCCACCTAATTCAGAAACTCCGCCATACCAAACATTTACAAAATTTAAAAATAATAAAAAATAGAATTTACACTAAATTTAAAGAAACCGGATCGAGCAAGGTATATGCTCAGTACTTAACTGCTCGCTCAAATTTCACCGTGCTAAACGCTCAGTGCTATCATAATTATTTAACTCGTTGCAAGGTCCAGTTTACTCAGGACCCAAAACAGTTTTATAATTTTGTTAACACCAAGCGTAAGTCTGTTCTATTCCCATCCTATATGTCATTTGAAAACTCATCGGCAAACACCGATCAGGCCATTGCCGATCTTTTTGCTAGATTTTTCAAAACCACATATGAACCCGCTAAAATTTTAAATACGGATTCCCAGGAATTCCCAAGGTCAAATGCAATTTTCTGTCCCGTCATTAACGAAAGCTCGATTATAACCGATCTTCAACGGGTAAAGCCAACTTTTTCGCCAGGACCGGATGGTATACCAGGCTGCGTGCTTAGATACTGCGCCGATTACCTGAGCAAGCCTCTTCTTAAGTTATTTAATCTGTCTCGAGTCCTCAACGTTTCCTCGGATATGGAAGGAATCATACGTTATTCCTATCCATAAAAAAGGTAAACGAAGCGATGCAAGCAATTACAGAGGTATCTCTAAATTGTCTGCTATCCCCAAGCTTTTCGAGAAACTTATAACCCCTCAATTGCAACACCTATGCAGCTCTTTTATTTCTCCATGCCAACGTGGATTTATGAAACGTCGCTCGACGACAACTAATCTTTTGGAGCTCTCATCTTTTGTTATCGAGGGCTTCCAGTCAAATTTTCACACGGACGTCATTTACACAGACTTCAGTAAAGCATTCGACTCCGTTAATCACTCTCTTCTTTCAATAAAGCTTGACAAAATGGGCTTCCCTGTATGCTTACTAAAATTGATCAGCAGTTACTTGAATAATAGAACTCAAAGGGTTCTTTTCAAGAGCTCACTTTCTGGTGAAATCCATGTCACCTCGGGCGTCCCTCAAGGTCCTCTGCTGTTCACACTCTTCATTAACGACCTTCCATCGGTCGTGCTTAATTCTCGCGTACTAATGTACGCGGACGATGTCAAGCTTTGTATTCAATATAATGATCCCTCTAGTTAATCGGTATTACAGGACGATCTTAATAACTTACAGGCATGGTGTGTAGTAAATTCACTAAAATTAAACGGCTCCAAGTGCAAACTGATGACATTTCACCGTAAAGAACCTCAGTTTGCTGCTTACTCTCTAGACGGAGTCTTTCTTGATAGAATCACGCGTTTTGATGATCTTGGTGTCATACTTGATGCCAAATTAAAATTTACTGATCACATTTCATGCATGGTAAATAAGGCCATGGGTTAGGATTCATAAAAAGATGGTCAAAAGAATTTAATGACCCCTACGTGACTAAGACTTTGTACGTCTCGCTTGTCCGGCCAATTCTTGAGTACGGATCATGTGTCTGGAGTCCTCAGTATGGAGTTCACCAAGACAAAATTGAATAGAGGCCTCAACTGGGAACCAAACTTTCAACTTCCCTCTTACTCTAGTAGACTGATGCTTCTAAACCTACCCACACTTACTAATCGTAGAACCATGCTTGGTGTAGTTTTCATCCTCAAACTAATACACAATGAGGTTGATAGTTCTGCCTTGTTAGAACGCATCAACTTTAATGTGCCCCGTAGACGTCCAAGAAATTTTATCCCACTAGCTTTAAACCATAGTAGTTCGAGCGGAGCGCTTTCATAATACCCTTTTGGAACTTGCTCGATGCTGTGGAAAAAATTCTATTGGGCACCGTCAAATATAACAAGTCGATTCACTTGGTCATTGACAAACGACCAGTCAACATTGTGCAAGAGCAGGGACGACCCCACACGGAAGTCAAAAATAAAGCAATAAAGGCCCAGAACATACTCAGGTCCAGGAAAAATAGCTATGTCCGTCTGTCCGACCGTCCGTCCGTCTGTCCGTCTGGATAAACGAACGGATCTCAAAAACTGTAAGAGCTAGAAGAACCTTATTAACAGTGCAGATTCTCGTAATTATTACGCAGATGAAGTTTTTTTTTGCATGTGCCACGCCCACCTTTCCCGCAATTTGTATTTTAATGTTTGCACTGCATAATTTTCAAGCTAAAATTTTGAATAAAATTGGAATAAATACACATGCAATTGGAGTATAGATTTTTACCGATCCTGAAAATTTCATCAATATTGGCTGCTGATTTAAAAGGTATTGTTTGGTGGAATGGTTACGACGTTCAATTGAAAGCGCGACGATCTTGGGTTCGAATCCCAGACCGGACTCGGTGAAAACATATTTATTTTTCGGTTTTGATTTATTTTTGCTAATAACCAACTTTGTACACGGTCTGTAACAGTCGGAAAACACGACTGTAACGTTCTTACTTGTTTTTTTTTAATTTGATTTATTTTGCTAATAACCAAATTTGTACAGGGTCTGTAACAGTCGGGAAACTCGACTGTAACGTTATTACTTGTTTTAAATTGGGTTGTTGCCGGTAAAAACAAAAAAAATATTCCCGGAAAAAATATATAATTAATGTTCATTTCACAGGTGCGGATTTATCATCCTTCTATCCTTGTCATTGGCGTCAGCGCACATCGCTGACTATTCGCATGCAAAATGTATTTCCATCGTTGGAAAGAATTTGCATACGTGACACACACTGCAAACCTTTTCGACTACACGCGAATATTAAGACGAAACAACAAACATGTGTGAAAAGACGTTTATGAAAAAGTTTCTTGAAATAGATATTGCGCATATGCGAGACCTACTGGAATCATTAGGCGTCACCACTGGGTTGCCAGAAGCTAAGACTTTCTGGGATCGATACTAAAGGTAGTAGCAGAAACACCGGATGCCGGTGATTCACGGAAATGCTGCTAACAAACGAAAATAATCAATCAATTGACCGCCACAGTAAACCAGATTTTTAAAATTGCGAAAGATTCACAAGTAGACTCAAGTCATTTGTTCGAAACCCTCCCCACCAAAAATAGAATGCTGAAATAATGGAACTGCAGAACCTAGTGCTTGCCATTACACTAGCTAAAGACAACATTGTCAGCCCTAATATATTTGACCACACAGACCAAAAGTTAGTTTGGCTTGAGAAACCCACCCTACAAATATAACAATCTGCCAATTCCTGACACTTCATAGTAAAATTTCCGAAGGTAAAAGTCGTAGTAAAAAGGTCACAATATTTCCTGTCACTCACCACAATGTTATGCTGCGGATATCGGACAATGTTGTGGCAATGTGTTCTAAAAAATGCACCGTAACGCGTAACAGTCCATGCGATAGAGAACTCCATGCCGGCGTATTGGCACACTGCGAAAGCCAGCCAATCGACTTACATCCCGTCACTCGAGTCGATGAAGGAATTATCATTGTCAACGACCAAACAGCTAGGGTGAGAATAGACAACGGTGTTGAGGTCTGGGAACACGGTACGCACCTCGTCACAATCGCAGATTGCGCCACCATCGTGGAGCTCATTCGAGAGTTCGACAAAGGTATCGATAGCAAACTTACGTACCGTGTAACGTTCATTGTAGGAATACTATGTTGCGGGACGATCTGCATCGGTATGACCTATCTACATTTCTATAATGCAAGAAGATCTGCGGCCGAGCTGAAGGAAGTTATCACTGGGATAGCGTAGGCCGAAGGTGGCCTTAATCCAGAAGGGGGGAGTAGTTAACATATGCTAATATAAGGCAATGGATTAGCCGCTGAGTTTTGTTCGTTTCTTAACTCCGGCCGATATTGCTGACGCAGCATTTGGACCGGATACTCGTGCAAACACTGCATATTTGCGTGGCCGCTGTGAGTCTTTTGTTAGATTTGAGTTTCATTTCAATTCAGTTTATTTCAAAGTTCCATTGAATGATTTATTGTTTCACACTGTCTGAGTCTCAAGGCCCGTCTTAAAAGTATTATCAAAATCGGACCACTATACCTTATAGCTACCATAGGAACGATATGAGAAAATGGGTCATTGAGCATAACTCTGCTGTTTTTGAAGTTTTTGAATCAATTCATTCTTGTAAAATATAGTTTTTAAGGCTATTTTATAAAAGCTGCTATACAAACTATTTATCGGTTTGAAGGCAAGGGTATTCTAAGCTTTGAACGCCGAAGCTAGGCTTCCTTTCTTGATTTAATTTAAATCCTTCTATGTCCTAATTACAAAATACACATACATGTAATTATAAACAGTATACATAGTATTAAGTCAGAAAGGTTATATTTGCAAGCGCACAGGCCATGCGACGAAAACTAGAAATTGCTGGAAGAAAAACAAAATGAGAGAATAATAATGGAAAATAAAAAACGCAGCGGGCGTTCAAGGAAGAGCCCGGCATTGACGGACACTCAGATTTCTAAAAATCGACGCGGCCTAAGCTCAGACGTCAGCTAATTCTAAACTACAAGCCCCAGACCACCAAACTTGTCTTATTGAAAGACTTTCGTAAAGCCCCAATCAAGGACGATATGCCAGCTTTCCTGGAAGAGGCCGGACGCCGCCGACGAATACTGACATTTAAATTATATTAAGTGCAGTATTTAATCGGTTAATACAGCAAGCAGAACATTTTTAACAGATGGAACCTTGCCGCACCACGGCCTTGGAGTAACAACAGAACACTTTTACCACCATTAACCTATGGTAACTTATACCAATAAATAAATAACATTTTTTTAAGGTAATTAATTTATTAATTTATAAGGTAAGCAATATAAAAAAGTAAGAACGTTAAAGTCGAGTTTCCCGAATGTTAAAGACCCTGTACCAATTTGGGTATAAGCAAAATAAATCAAGAACTAAAAAAAAAATACAGAGTCTGGTCTGGGGTTCGAACCTGAGATCTCCCTGAAATCAGCCAAACGTCCTAACCATTGCACCACCATATACCTTTCGAAGCGAGTAGGTATTACAGTATAAGAATATTGAAAGCACACATTTATACATATGTATATGAAGGTAGTGCGTTCTCAGCGGCACTTCCGAGAAAAATCAACCAACGACCGCAAGCGATTTACCGTTTTTTTGAGCAAATAAACAGATAGCTTGTTTTGAGCAAATAAACAGATAGCTTGTTTTTAGCGCCAGTAAACTTTGCGTATTTATTGTGCGCTTCCTAATTAACCAATCTTGATGATATATTCAGGATCGGTAGAAATCCATGCTCCATTTGCATGTAAATTGTACAAACATGTTAGCTTGAAAATTGTGCAGTGCAAAAATTAAAAATACAAATAAACTTCAGCTGTGTCAGTATTAGGAGAATCTGCACAGATAATACAAGTATAGTTCTTCTAGCTCTTACAGTTGCTGAGATCCGTCCGTTCCCGAATCTTAGAATAACCTTGCAGACCAGTTGCCTTAAAACTGTTTGATCGTTTGTATTTCAGCTATAGGATATAGTGATCCGATTTTTGGTTTTCAATTTTCTAAAACGGCTTTAATATCTATAAAAACCGTATTTCTCAATAATTGTCTTGAAAAACAGAATTCTGCTCATTGACCCATTTTCTCCCATCGTTCCTATGGCAGCTATATGTTATAGTGGTTCGATTTTGATACTTTCAGGATATGTTAAAATTTAAAGTTATTAAATAAAGTTTTCTAAGAAATTAATTTAAAACTTAAAAAATTGCGAGTTTGTAGCACTTTATCCCAATCGTTCCTATGGCAGCTATGTGATGCAATTGTTCCGATACCGGTTGTTCCGACTTATATACTACCTGCATCAAATTGAAGGGTCGGTGCAAAGTTTTAGGCCGATAGATTTAAAACTGAGAGATTAGTTTACATAGCAACCGACAGATGGACATGGCTATATCGACTCGGCTGGTGATGCTGATCAAGAATATATATACTCTACCCTATATATATAGGGTATATTATACCCTCTGCAAGGGTATAAAAATGTCGAACTTATGGCACTTTTCCCAATCGTTCCTAGGGCAGCTAAGTAATGAAGTTTTCCGATTCCGGCTGTTCCGACTTCTATACGACCAGCAACAGATTTAAGGATCTGTGCAAAGTTTCAGCCCGCAAGCTTTAAACCTGAGAGATTAGATTACATAGCAACCGACAGACGGACATGGCTATATCGACTCGGCTGGTGATGCTGATCAAGAATATATATACTCTATAGGGTCAGAAATGTCTCCTTCACTGCGTTACAAACTTCTGGTCAAAATTATAAAACCCTCTGCAAGGGTATAAAAATGGCGAACTTATGGCACTTTTCCCAATCGTTCCTATGGCAGCTAAGTAAAGTAGTTTCCGATTCCGGCTGTTCCGACTTATATACGACCTGCAACAGATTTAAGGGTCTGTGCAAAGTTTTAGCCCGATAGCTTTAAAACTGAGAGATTAGTTTACATAGCAACCGACAGACGGACATGGATAGATCGTCTCGGTTGGTGATGCTGATCAGAAATATATATATATACTTTATGGGGTCGGAGATGTCTCCTTCACTGCGTTATAAACCTCTGTTCAAAAATTATAATACCCTCGGCAAGGATATAATTAGGTGGCTGTTGAGCTTGCCAAAGTGGGAACAGTTAAGATTCAGAACCTTATTGTTGCGTATCAAGACACACTATACTAGATTACTTATGCAAGAGGCGAAGAGAATGAGCCTGACGACCATGGCAATCACAAGGTTTTCAAAGACTTATAACTAAAGCAAGACGGAAAGCAAAGCAAGAAGCAAAGACTTATGTAAATCAATAGTTGGTATTATTTGGATTTTTTCAGTTTTATAGGGATAAAAAATCTGTTTTCCAAGAATGAATTAATTATCTTGATATAAACCCTTTCTACCCATTTTCACGCTTTTTGATACAGTAAAAAATAATATTTCAACGCTAATTTTGATTCAATCAATTATCTTAGAAAATACAGAACATATTAAACTTCTTTAACATATGGTATTTAAGTCGAAACGGCTGAAATCGGAAAAGTGCAACAAATAGTTTCCATCAAAAAGAATGGCAAACAATCACATAATAAAAAGTACCGAAGTTATTCTTTTCCATTTTGTTCCCATGTCAGTTATGTATATGGTGCAGTGATCGACGACAGATCGACGGACAGACAAATGAAAATCGCTAGATCGACTCGGCTTAAAATACCCTTGCAGACCAGTTGCCTTTAAGCCGACCGATCGTTTGTATGGCAGCTATAGGGTTTAGTGGTCCGATAAAGATGATACTTTCAGGATATATTACAAAAGTCATTAAATAGTGTTTTCTAAAGAATTAATTTGTATGGCAGCTATAGGATATAGTGGTCAGATAAAGATGATACTTTCAGGATATATAACAATAGTCATTAAATAGTGTTTTCTAAAGAATAAATTTGTATGGCAGCTATAGGATATAGTGGTCCGATAAAGATTATACTTTCAGGATATATTACAATAGTCATTAAATAGTGTTTTCTAAAGAATAAATTCTTTTTCTTAACACTACATCGCATAGCTGCCATAGAGCAGCGACTTATATACTACCTGTAACAGCTTCCATTTGTCGGTCGGCGCAAAGTTTTCCCGATAGCTTTAAAACTGAGAGACTAGTTTACATAGCAACCGACAGACGAACATGGCTAGATAGACTCGGCTGGTAATGCCGATCCATAATATATAAACTTTAAAGGGTCGGAGATGTCTCCTTTACTGGGTTATAAACTTCTGGTCAAAATTAGAATACCCTCTGCAAGGATTGATAGCTTCGGGGTCCAAAACTTAAAATACCCTTGCAGACCAGCGTAGCCATCGTTCTTATTATTATATATTTCTATATTACTACTTCTACTATCATATCTCACTAATTGTACCCTACCACACTTCGGAGTGCCATATTGTAATTGCATATATAAATAATGAACACTTAAAGTCGAAGTTATACAAGTATATCCATTGAATTTTGTAACACTTGTGGTATACAATATTTTTTGTTTTTCCATTCTCGGCATAAATGCTATTTAGTTTATCTACACGGGAACACGCTACATAAAATTTTCCGTGTAAGAAGCAATTCGCACATAAATCTAAGCCACATAATTCCAAAGATTGACCCTGAGCTTTATTGATTGTTATTGCGAATGCCAATCGAATTGCAAACTGCAATCTTTAAATTGAAAAGTTGTATCGGTTGCAGTGAAGGGAATTTGAGAGATGACGACATCTTCACATTTGAATGGCCCCGTTAATAGAGTTTCTCTCTTCGTCAGTCATATTCAAAACCTCCCGTCTTTTAGCTTTTGCGCGGTGAGTACGAAAATCGAAATTTGACTTTTTGGGTGGCATGACTTAGTAACAGATTAAAAGGAAAACGAATTTTCTATTGAATTCTTATATTATTTAAAAGATTAACATACTGACTTTTCTGCGAACGATGAACAAAATTTTAAACACTGCAAAGAATTTTCAATAAAGACTTTCAAAAACTTTGTGTTCATCCAACTGAGTCAAACCTAAAACTGGCGCAATTTGTATACTCTTGCAGACGATATTATAATTTTGACCAGAAGTTTGTAACGCAGTGAAGGAGACAACTCCGACCTTTTAAAAATATATATTTTTGATCAGCATCAGCCGAGTCGATCAAGCCCTGTCAGTCTGCCTGCGTCTGTCGGTTGCTATATAAACTAGGCTCTCAGTTTTAAAGCTATCGGGCTGAAACTTTGCACCGACCCTTCTGTTGCAGGTAGTATATAAGTCGGAACGGCCGGAATCGGAACACTACACTATAGACATTTAGGCCATTTAAAATGTACAAGATTCACATTATAATTATAAACAGTTAATTAAGTCAAAAAACGAGCGAGAGTGATTCACGGCTTCAATCAATTGTATAGCAGCTATAGTAGGTATTAGTGCGATTTTTTTAGTTTTCTTATCCCTATAAATAATCTGTTTTCCAAGAATGAATTAATTATCTTGGTAAACACCAATGACCCTTTCTACCCATTTTCCTATGTCACCTTTTTGATACAGTGGACAAAATAATAGTTAAACGGTAATTTTGACTCAATCAATTATCTTAAAAAAAAACAGAAAATATTACACTTGTAACATGAAGAGAAAACACGGAAAACGCCTATGGATTTGGCAACAACAACACCAAGTTCGAACGCCGAGCTCGAACTGTCCAGCAACTACCACAATAACGAACTTAACTTCTCGCAGAACTGTAGCATCAGCAACAACTACTACTTGTACATCTACTGTCTCCGTCACCAACAATGCGAAAATGACTGCTCTGCCGATTGTGCAGTCATTACAACAACAACTGTATATTACTGTAATAATACAAATCATCATGCTAGCCCGGACTGGCTTGAATCAGTACATCCAAATCAAGCGCAAATTAAGCCCACAAAATGAAGACGTAAGACCAAAAATAAAATGCCGCAACCACTCTTAAAGGACAGCAGAGCACTGAAGAAGAGCGAAGTGTACCCAATATACAAACTGCAGTTCCTGCTGCACCAATGTGGCATCAAACACCATTTTCTCCAAAGGCTTGCAACAAGTTATGTGCAAGCTAAATCCGTTGCCGCTGCCTACTGCCAGCCTCCTTTTACAATCTCGAAATTACAATCATGACAAACAAGCAGATCGCCGTCTTCAAAGCAGAGTCAAGAAAGCAACAAACTTACAAAGGTCTTAAAAATAGATGAAGAACACGCAAAGCGTGGAACAAGTAAGAACGTTACAGTCGTGTTTCCCGACTGTTACAGACCCTGTACAAATTTGGTTATAAGCTAAATAAATCAAAACCAAAAAAAATATATATACATATATATTTACACCGAGTCTAGTCTGCGACTCGAACCCAAGATCTTCGCGCTTTCAGTCGAACATCTTAACCATTCGACCACACAATACTTTCTAAATCAGCAGGTAATACAGTACACACATATTGAAGGCACACATTCATACATATGTATATGAAGGTAGTGGCAGCTACAGCTGCACTTCCGAGAAAAATCAACCACCGAACACAAGCGATTTACCGTTTGTTTGAGCAAATAAGCAGATTACTTGTGTTTAGCGCCTGTAAACTTTGGGTATTTATTGTGCGCTTTCTAATTAACCAATCTTGATGAAATTTTCAGGATCGGATGTATTTATTCCAATTTTATTCAAAATTTTAGCTTGAAAATTGTGCAGTGCAAATATTAAAATACAAATTGCGGAAACGGTGGGCGTGGCACATGAAAAAAAATAAAATTCATCTGCGTAATAATTACGAGAACCTGCACTGTTAATAAGGATCTTGTAGCTCTTACAGTTTTTGAGATCCGTTCGTTTATCCAGACGGACGGACGGACAGACGGACATGGCTATATCGACTCAGCTCGTCATGCCGATCAAGAATATATATACTTTGTGGAGTCTGCCACGCCTCCTTCTGCCTGTTACATACATTTGCACAAACTTAATATACCCTTAACCCTTTGGGTACACGGTCTAAAAATATATGATCATAATGGTACAGAAGCCCGGTAAAGACAAAACCAATCTGACTTCGTACAAACCAATAAGGCTACTATCGGGCCTGTCCTAATTGCTTGTAAAATGCCTTCTTTCGCGCATAACGCTATACATGGAAGCAAACAATTTAGGGACTACATTCAACAGGATACCCTCAGAAATACGTTCAACAATCCCAACGGGAATGTTGTAGTGCGATATTATCGATGTCTCTCAAGCATTCGATCGAGTCTGGCTTGATGTACGTATATATAAAACTAAAACGCTATTGGATGAATACACTCATAAGCTACTTGAGTCATACCTCTACAATAGAGTGTTCTCATTTGACGACTATATATTTGAAGCTTTGGCCCACTCTATTGGTCCTACAAATAAGTGGCCACGTTCGCTGACTTAAGTCTTTTTAAGTCGTTTAAGATGCTCAACTCGAGCAACATCACAACTAGCTGATCATCTTGTTAGTAATGTTAGTAATGATGTAAACTGTCAACACATAACGTTTACTCTGAACAGGCAATCGTGTCCTCCAATAACCCTGAATAGAACCCAGATCCCTATTCCCGATGTAACATATATCGGTGTCCACCTTGATAGAGTACTAACCTGAAGACACATTGAATGCAACAAAACTTCAATTAAAACTAAAAGCCATCAGCTGTGTCTGGAATTTAAGGTCATTTCGTTTTTCTTTCAGGCATTTCTAATACTTAATACTATGTATTAACTGATTATAATTATAATACATATCTTGTAATATGGATATAATAAGTTTTAAATGAAAAAATATAATCTGTGACTTCGTTGACTTAGTGATTATGTGTATGAGATATAATAGTAGAACTAGTAATATAGGAGATATTAGAAGATACAAGTATAATAATACAACAAGTAAAAACGTTACAGTCGAGTTTCCCGACTGTTACAGACCCTGTACAAATTTGGTTATAAGCAAAAAAATTAAAAAAAAAAATATTGGATTTACACCGAGTCCGGTCTGGGATTCGAACCCAAGATTTTCGCGTTTTAAGTCGAACGTCGTAACCATTCGACAATCCCAAACTTTTTGAGCCGACAGCTAATACAGTATAAATATATTGAAGACGCACATTCATAGATATGTATATGAAGGTAGTGGCAGCGCAGCTGCAGCGGCACTTCCGAGAAAAATCAACCACCGAACGCAAAGGATTTACCGTTTGTTTGAGCAAATAAACAGATTTTTTGTGTTTAGCGCCTGTAAACTTTAGGTATTTATTGTGCGCTTTCTAATTAACCAATTTAAATGAAATTTTCAGGATCGGTAGAAATCTATGCTCCAATTGCATGTGTATTTTTAAAAAAATTTTAGCTTGAAAATTGTGCAGTGCAGGGCAGTGCAAAAATTCAAATACAAATTGCGGGGGCGGTGGGCGTGGCGCCGACTTAAAAAAATAAACTCTAATTTACTCAGTATTAGAAGAATCTACACTGGTAATACGGTTCTTCTAGCTCTTACAGTTGCTGAGATCCGTGTGTTCATCCGGACGGACGGACGGACGGACGGACGGACGGACGGACGGACGGACGGACGGACAGACGGACAGACGGACAGACGGACAGACGGACATGGCTATATCGACTCAGCTCGTCATGCTGATCAAGAATATATATACTTTGTGGGGTCTGCCACGCCTCCTTCTGCCTGTTACATACATTTGCACAAACTTAATATACCCTTTACCCTTTGGGTACAGGGTCTAATAATAATAAGAGTAATTGAGAAAGACCTTATCATCAAGGCAATATCACATGAAATATTACAATAAAAATGAAAATACCAGGCCATACTAACATCGCACCCAAACCCCATTGCACGACCGTTAACTCGAACTTTCAGCTGGAGTAGATTACATTTGGACCTTCTTTGCGCAAGCACCAAACTAACCGTAGCTTCGCAACTATATTTCCAGTTACAGCTTTTTGAATGTTCGCAAGTGTCCCAAAAAGAGTTCCCTTGAGGTGATTTTTAGACCCTTTACCCAAAGGGTAAAGGGTATATTAAGTTTGTGCAAATGTATGTAACAGGCAGAAGGAGGCGTGGCAGACCCCACAAAGTATATATATTCTTGATCAGCATGACGAGCTGAGTCGATATAGCCATGTCCGTCTGTCCGTCCGTCCGTCCGTCCGGATGAACACACGGATCTCAGCAACTGTAAGAGCTAAAAGAACCGTATTACCAGTGTAGATTCTTCTAAGACTGAGTAAATTAGAGTTTATTTTTTTAAGTCGGTGACACGCCCACCGCCCCCGCAATTTGTATTTGAATTTTTGCACTGCCCTGCACTGCACAATTTTCAAGCTAAAATTTTTTTAAAAATACACATGCAATTGGAGCATAGATTTCTACCGATCCTAAAAATTTAATCAAGATTGGTTAATTAAAAAGCGCACAATAAATACCTAAAGTTTACAGGCGATAAACACAAAAAATCTGTTTATTTGCGCAAACAAACGGTAAATCGCTTGCGTTCGGTGGTTGATTTTTCTCGGAAGTGCCGCTGCAACTGCGCTGCCTCTAGCTTCATATACATATGTATGAATGTGTATGTATATATGTATGTATGAATGTGCGTCTTCAATATATTTATACTGTATTAGCTGTCGGTTCGCAAAGTTTGGGTTTGTCGAATGGTTACGACGTTCGACTTAAAACGCGAAGATCTTGGGTTCGAATCCCAGACCGGACTCGGTGTGAATATATATTTTTTTTTGGTTTTTTTTTATTATGCCTAAAACCAAATTTGTAAAGGTTTTGTAACAGTCGGGAAACTCGACTGTAACGTTCTTACTTGTTTAATCTCGGGAAGAGAAAAAAGTCGCACGGACTCCAGACTGGGGAATAAGGAGGCTGAGAAGCTACAGGAATGTTTTTACTGACTAAAAACTGCATTATTAAGATTGCAGTGTGATATGGTGCATTGTCATGATGCAACACCCAGTTCATTTTTATGTTTGGTCGCACTCGAAATGCCACTTATACTTAGAACGCACAAGACAAAACTGTTTCACGAAAGCTAACGCTACGGAGAAAAAATTCGTGTAGGGCGTTCAAACTCATACTGGAGGCGTATCACATGTGCACCTTACGGCGTTTAAAGCCGCTCGTCTCCAGCGTTGCCAGTCTGATTACTTTATTTACACACCTCGTAGTAATAGTTTAAAATTTGTAAACTTGGTAAATAAGCGAAGATTCAACATAGAAGAAATTAATAATAATAATTGATATAAGTACCTATTGAATACCAATAAATAGGGCTCTGCGATAGAATTGACTTCACAAAATGGCTTGGCTTATCCTGGGATCCCATCGCTGGATTTTAATGAAGGAAACACTTACTTATTCTTTCAAGTGGACATACAATGACTATAGTAATTTTTTGCACTTTTATGACCGAAAATTGCATGCGGGTCACTAGTGCTCCTTGCACTTATACGATATCTATATTGGTCGTTTTGCGGTCGGAAAACTGGCATCAACGTGATTAACAAATACATTAAGTTCGTATTTGCTTAAAGACTGATTAACAGACAGATGAAAATGGCTAGATCGACTAGGTTTTTGGTGTTGATCAAGAATATTTCTAATTTATAGGGTCAAAATTAAATAAAAGTGGGTCAATAAATTCCTACTTTAATGAAGCTCATCGATATCTACTTCCATTTATTGTTTACTATAGAATATAACAAAACTTTGCGACGAACTCGCAGAATCGATTCAAAAGCGATGTTTTTCCACCTCTTCCAGACGCTGAATATACCGAAAATATGGGGTTAGGCCTTTGCAAATAATAAAATGACAATATAAAAAAAAACAATCCGCATCTGTATAATCAAATTTCTTTAATAATATTTAAATGTTGTTCCTTAAAAAGTGCTTAAATGTTGTTAAATTTACTTTTTAGAAAATATTTTTTGTATTGGAAATCAATACAATATGAAATCATACAAAAACATTTTAGTTTTATTAAAAAATAATTAATTAATAAAAAATTTGTTTGTAAAAAGAATTTTTTTGAATAAAGTAGGAATAAGTAAGATCAAAAAGTAAAAACTGTTGGCAAACCGAAAAATAATCAGTTAGAACATGGGAAATATTTAAAATAATTGGATTTGATTTTTTCGCGTCAGCTTTTGTTTGCTGATCGTGCTTAGTTCTTGCTAATCGCTACCGAGTTTGCTTACTTAGTTTGTGGTGATAAAGAGACATAAATAAGACCTATATAATAAGGTTCTAACATTCATTCATAATACAAAATCTAGTCATCTACGGCGGCAAGCAGCTTGTTGTGCACGTGAAATTAATTAAAACACGCCACACGGCTGCAGTTCATCTTTTGGAATTACCACAACCGTTTTCCTCGTTGTCCATGGTCCAATAATGATCCAAGATGTCTTCGCTAGTGAAGCGAACATCGGGATCTGACTGCAGCATGTTGGCGATGAGATCTCGTACTCCGTCGCCAATGTCCGACCAATAAGGATCTGGAAATTCATAGACGCCCGAGATGATTGCGTCAAAGAGCGGTTCCTGATGGTTGTCTGGTGCCACAAAAGGCGGAAATCCGCAGAGCAGTATATATAAAATTATGCCAGCTGCCCATACGTCAATCTTTGTAAAACAAAAAGGAAACCAAATTATGAAGTCGAACAAAATATAATTATGTTAAATGTATAGCACCTTTAATCCGTAGCCCACTTCTAGCAATATCTCAGGTGCCACGTAAGTTGGAGTTCCACAGACGGCATAAAGAGGTTCGGTGACTTCACATGCTAATCCAAAGTCTGCAAGCTTTAGTTCGAGAATGCTTCCATGCTCATCTAGTTCAACCTGTTAACGCAAATCTCCCATTAAAAAGCAAATAAGTCAGTTACTTTATAAACTTTTAATAATAACGAATCGCAAATCTTCCACCGATAAAACCCTATGTGAATTATGTATGAACTACCTGCTTGGTACCACCCAACGTATTTAAGCTTTGTATGCATTTTTTTTTTTCGCGAATCCCGTTGCACGTGATGCAACCCACCTCCCGCCCAACCGACCGAGGGGCGCAGCCGCATAACGTACGGCTCGATCGCGAAGATAGGACCGAGCATGCAGGGAAAATAGTAAAATGATTTCGAGGAAAACTACATAGAATTGTGGTGAGTAAGGTAGGTAAGAATTAGGGACTTAATATGCGTAAGGTCGTTAATAGAAGAAAAATCGGACGTTAGTTGGTGCACTACGTTATAATCTGAGCAAAGTACTCTAAAGGGCTCATGCAGGACATAATTCGATTTATAATTTAAAGCTAGTGGGATAAAATTTCTTGTAAGTCTACGGGGCACATTAAAGTTGATGCGTTCTAACAAGGCAGAACTATCAACCTCATTGTGTATTAGTTTGAGGATGAAAACTACACCAAGCATGGTTCTACGATTAGTAAGTGTGGGTAGGTTTAGAAGCATCAGTCTACTAGAGTAAGAGGGAAGTTGAAAGTTTGGTTCCCAGTTGAGGCCTCTATTCAATTTTGTCTTGGTGAACTCCATACTGAGGACTCCAGACACATGATCCGTACTCAAGAATTGGCCGGACAAGCGAGACGTACAAAGTCTTAGTCACGTAGGGGTCATTAAATTCATTTGACCACCTTTTTATAAAGCCCAACACACCCATGGCCTTATTTACCATGCATGAAATGTGGTCAGTAAATTTTAATTTGGCATCAAGTATGACACCAAGATCATCAACACGCGTGATTCTATCAAGAAAGACTTCATCTAGAGAGTAAGCAGCAAACTGAGGTTCTTTACGGTGAAATGTCATCAGTTTGCACTTGGAGCCGTTTAATTTTAGTGAATTTACTACACACCATGCCTGTAAGTTATTAAGATCGTCCTGTAATACCGATTAACTAGAGGGATCATTATATTGAATACAAAGCTTGACATCGTCCGCGTACATTAGTACGCGAGAATTAAGCACGACCGATGGAAGGTCGTTAATGAAGAGTGTGAACAGCAGAGGACCTTGAGGGACGCCCGAGGTGACATGGATTTCACCAGAAAGTGAGCTCTTGAAAAGAACCCTTTGAGTTCTATTATTCAAGTAACTGCTGATCAATTTTAGTAAGCATACAGGGAAGCCCATTTTGTCAAGCTTTATTGAAAGAAGAGAGTGATTAACGGAGTCGAATGCTTTACTGAAGTCTGTGTAAATGACGTCCGTGTGAAAATTTGACTGGAAGCCCTCGATAACAAAAGATGAGAGCTCCAAAAGATTAGTTGTCGTCGAGCGACGTTTCATAAATCCACGTTGGCATGGAGAAATAAAAGAGCTGCATAGGTGTTGCAATTGAGGGGTTATAAGTTTCTCGAAAAGCTTGGGGATAGCAGACAATTTAGAGATACCTCTGTAATTGCTTGCATCGCTTCGTTTACCTTTTTTATGGATAGGAATAACGTATGATTCCTTCCATATCCGAGGAAACGTTGAGGACTCGAGACAGATTAAATAACTTAAGAAGAGGCTTGCTCAGGTAATCGGCGCAGTATCTAAGCACGCAGCCTGGTATACCATCCGGTCCTGGCGAAAAAGTTGGCTTTACCCGTTGAAGATCGGTTATAATCGAGCTTTCGTTAATGACGGGACAGAAAATTGCATTTGACCTTGGGAATTCCTGGGAATCCGTATTTAAAAATTTAGCGGGTTCATATGTGGTTTTGAAAAATCTAGCAAAAAGATCGGCAATGGCCTGATCGGTGTTTGCCGATGAGTTTTCAAATGACATATAGGATGGGAATAGAACAGACTTACGCTTGGTGTTAACAAAATTATAAAACTGTTTTGGGTCCTGAGTGAACTGGACCTTGCAACGAGTTAAATAATTATGATAGCACTGAGCGTTTAGCACGGTGAAATTTGAGCGAGCAGTTAAGTACTGAGCATATACCTTGCTCGACCCGGTTTCTTTAAATTTAGTGTAAATTCTATTTTTTATTATTTTTAAATTTTTTAAATGTTTGGTAAACCACGGCGGAGTTTCTGAATTAGGAACACATGAGTCAAGAAACATTTAATTTTTTATAAAATAACTCAGCACACTTCACAATGTCGGTGCATGAGTAGAGGTCGGACCAATCATAACCGACTAAAAGAGAGTTAAATTTAATGAAATCAGTATGGCGAAAGCATCTGGTACGCGGGGCTTTCGTATTCGATTTGAAAGCCTCGATTTCCACATTGTCGACCGTCATCTCGAAAGTGGGATAATAGTGATCTTCAGGTTGTGTTAGAGGGGAGGTTCTTGAAAGAATAACGCTGTCCGGGTCTGATACAAAACACAGATCCAGTATGCGGCCTAAAGAGTTTCAGTTCAAGCAGGCCAACAATAAGGTCATGTTGCGCCATCGGCAATACAGAGTTAGACTTTGTATCATCGGACCAATTGACTTCTGGTATATTAAAATCACCAAGAACGATCAACTGATCCCTGTCGGCAAGCAAGTTGGAAACAGATTGGATAACTGATAAGTGCTTCCAGTACATGGATAACTCGGAAGAAGGCGGAATATATGAACAGGTAATAAAGAAAGTGTTACCTGAGTGTTACTTTAGCGCAAATGAATTCGATATCAACGAATTCTTGAAGGCATATCTCTTCCGCCGGGAGGTTGGAGTCAACCGCAAGTAATACTCCACCACCCCGCCGGGAAGGACGATCAATTCTAAAGATTCTGTACTTGCCTGGGAAAACCTCGGAACTGAGAATGTCGGTTTTTAACCAGGTTTTAGTAAACACAATCACCTGTGAACCAAATGAAAAACTATCAGAGTACAATTTAGTAAGCTTACTTCGTAGGCCTCTTGTATTCTGATAGGATATAAGGAAAGAGGAGGCTAGTTTTTTGTGTTCACATCAGATGCAGTTGGCTGGGGAAGTTTAATGGCAATAGGCCTTTTATTGTTTTTAATTCTTTCCTAGCTTGGTGTTCTTGCTCTGGGCAGAAACCGGGAGAGCAAATAATGTCGAAGAACTCTAATGGGACACTTATTTTGAAAGATGCAATGTCCCTAGCGTAGGAAAAGTTGTATTTTTCTACCTTTACCTCGGCTATTGTTTTGCTTCGTATAAAAGCAGCGACGTCAGTCGCAGAGAGGTCAGGGGCAAGCCGAGATAAAAATATTTGTTTTTTGGGTGGGATTACCGTGAGAGTTTTGGTTCTGCAGGTTTCACGCTATCGGAACCAAGTGGAGCCGGTAGTCCGTACCTTAGTTGCCTCGACGGAGTGGGTATATTCGGGACTGGGATGGTTTTGACTTTCGGAATTAATGGGATATGTCCTGGCTCTGGGACGGGCTGTGGCTGTGGTCCTACCACACTGGCACATTCGGAAACCGAATCTTTAATAGCGTCTGTGGCCGATGCTAGTGCGGTGTCTTCCGTCCTCACCTGTTTTGCCATCATCAGATTGTGTGGTAGTGGCCACGGGTTCACCAGAAGCGGTTTTTTTGCGCTTCGCCGACTCATTTAACAGCTGAAGGCTGTTAAATTGAGCGTCGAGCGCCATCATTTGGTCATGGATTTGTTTAAACCCAATAACCAAATTTTTAAAACCACCTTTGGTATGGCCCAGTCCTAAGGGCCATAGCATCGGCTACATGCCCGGAATAGTTCACGCACTTGCAATGCTTGACTTTATCGCACAGCCAACAGTGGATACTGGCTTGTCTCGCTGTAATAGCTTTGCGGCAAGTTTTCACCAAATAGATAATTTCGGACATTTTTGCAGTGCTGTGGACCACTGTGCAAAGAGAGGCGAGAATGATGTATAATGAGAGAGAAGTATGGGCAGAGAGAGGGACTTTGCTACTGTTGCGATGAACATATTTACAAATTTACAAATTACAAAGAGGGCGACTTTACTAAGAAATTGCGGTAAATAGATTTACACGCAAAACGGAGTCTTTCAAATAGAGCGGGTTAATAACATGTGATGTTAATTTTAGCACTGTTAACAGCTAGAGAGCCAACTGCCAACAGTGTAAAAATTCAAATAAATTTTTTTTATTTTTTGGCACTAAGTGAAGTGGGCAACCTTGTCTTTATAGAATCCACAAGGACCACAAGGTTCACCTAATTGAATAATTTGTCAAGCTAATTATGCTATAGGTATAACCACTTGCACTCGCCACCCCAGTCACCATATTGGAACTCATAGAACATCTTTATGATTTTTTTTCCCCTTCGGACAATTACATACATGGAAATGTTGAAGAATGTTATCATGGAGCAATGGCTCCCAATTACGCCTGAAGTGACCCAAAAATAGGTGGTCTTATTAAAGCGTAAGAGAAACGGAAAAATGAAAGGGGTAAACCACCTCATTAGACTTTAAGTTTTTTCAGCAAATAAGAGCCTTTATTTCTTTTAATACCCTTGCAAAGGGTACTATAATTTGACGAGAAGTTTGTAATGCAGTGATGGAGACGTCTCCGACCCTATAAAGTATATATATTCAAAATCAGCATCACCAGTCGAGTCGATTTAGCCATGTCTGTCTGTCGGTTGCTATGTAAACTAGTCTCTCAGTTTTAAAGCTATCGGCCTAAACTTTGCACCGACCCTTCAATTTGATGCAGGTAGTATAAAAGTCGGAACAACCGGTATCGGAATAATTGCATCACATAGCTGCCATAGGAACGATTGGGATAAAGTGCCATAAACTCGCTATTTTTTAAGTTTTAAATTAATTTCTTAGAAAACTTTATTTAATAACTTTAAATTTTAACATATCCTGAAAGTATCAAAATCGAACCACTATATCCTATAGCTGCCATAGGAACGATGGGAGAAAATGGGTCAATGAGCAGAATTCAGTTTTTCAAGACAATTATTGAGAAATACGGTTTTTATAGATATTAAAGCCGTTTTAGAAAATTAAAAACCAAAAATAGGATCATTAAACAGAGAATTCTAAAAAAATAAATTAATTATCTTGAAATATGACAAATTTATGTAAATTTTTCCCAATCGTTCCTATTGCAGCTATGTGATGTAGTGTTCCGATTCCGGCCGTTCCGACTTATATACTACCTGCAACAGATTGAAGGATTGGTGCAAAGTTTCAGCCCGATAGCTTTAAAACTGAGAGACGGACAGACAGACGGACATGGCTAGATCGACTCGGCTGGTGATGCTGATTTTGAATATATATACTTTATAGGGTCGGAGACGTCTCCTTCACTGCGTTACAAACTTCTGGTTAAAATTATAATACCCTCTGCAAGGGTAGAAAGGAAGGCTAGCTTCGGTACCCGAAGCTTTGATTACCTTTGCAGACCAGTTGACTTAAAACTGTAATACGATTTTTGGTTTTTAATTTTCAAAAACGGCTTTAATGTCTATGAAAACTGTATTTCTCAAGAATGAATTAAATGCTCTTAAAAATGTCCATACTTTCTCCCATTGTTCCTGTGGCAGCTATAAGATATAGTGGTCCGATTTTGATAATATTTTTAGGATATGCTAAAATATCTGGCTGAAAATGTGCACCAACTCTTCTATCTGTTGCAGGTAGTATATAAGTCGGAACGGCCGGAATCGGTAAGCTACACCAAATAGCTGCCATAGGAATGATTGGGAAAAAAGGTCGACATTCTTAAGATAATTGGTTAATTATTATTAATCACTTTTTATAACTACGTTAACCTATTCTGGATGTATTATCAAAATCGGGCCACTATATCCTTTAGCTGTTTTAGGAACGATGGGATAAAATTGTGTTTATCAATATAATTCATTCCTGGACAATATTCTTTTAACAGAGGACATTAAAGCCAACATAGAAAATGAAAAACCTTAAATCGGATCACTATAGCTACCATACAAACGTTCTAACGGTTTAAAGGCAACTGGTCCGACCCCTACCGACCTTTCCTTTCTTTTTTTTAATAAATTATCCTACAGCATAAGTTCTTTCGGGTAAAGAAAAAACGTTTTTGGGCTACCTTCATAAATAAAAACGGCCGCGGCTAAAATAAGTGAACAATTTTTCGTTGTCGCAAAGCTTAATGCATCAGCGCCAAAAGTTGAAGTTAATTGATCAATGCATTTAATTTTTGTGTCTATATGATTTTTCTCAAAATGTTTCTAAATAGAACAAAAAGTTGTAAGTGAATTTAGAATAAAAACTATCAAACTTTAAAATAAAATTTTCGAATTACACCTGGTCAAATTTAAATATGATATGAAAATGTATATATATATATTTTATCTAAGCTCATCTGGAAAAAACGGTTGCAATCGGACCTCTATAAAGCTCATAAAGGAACGATCAAATTTGAATGAAATGTTTTGTTAGGGTATTTTAAGCTAGATTATAAAAAGAAAATCTAGCTTACAAGTTTAGCAAAATTCTGTTGCCTATCTCTGAAATAGGTGCTTATGGAAGTAATTAGGCCGTACTTGAATTTTCATATCGACAGCGAGTCTTCAGAAAAAAAGTTAAACATAACAAAACAATCGTCTTACGAGGAGGTTTTCCGGTTTTATATCTCGGTGCACAATGCCCATGGAATGCAGATATGACATGGCGGAGCCTAAGTGCCTGATCATGATTCGTGTTTGACTCTCAGAGAAACGAGTCACCTGCGTAATTGCATCAAACAGATCGCCACCTGAAGTAAGAGGATATTTTATGCTGCAACTTACTTCTTCGCTTTGAACTTACCGCTCACATATTCTAGTACCAGATACATATTCGTCTGTTGATCGACATCCATTAAAAGCGATATTATATGCGGGTGATCTAACTTTTTCATTACTCGCACTTCTGCATCAATGTAGTGCTCTTTGCCTTTACACTTGCTTTTATCAATTATTTTTAGGGCATACGGAACGCAAGTCCGGCGATTTTTTATTTTTAGCACTATAGCAAAGTTACCGTCGCCAATAATTTGGCCCACTGTATAATTGGCGCGAATTTCAGACGGAAAATCATCAATGTCTACACCAATGCTGTTAAGTAACGCCACCTGCTGTTCATCTACGGATATTCGGGTTTCTTTAGAAACATACGAACCTACTAACGGAGAAAAGACTTTTTTGCTCTTAACAGGCATCTTCGGCTTGGGTCCTTTGCAGATGGTCCCTGCTGTGCGAAGGGTCTTGCGAATGGCATTGATTGCTCGTTGCTCTTCCGCCTCAAGCTTAAAATCTTCCGTAATGTGTACACGCTCTGTACCATAGACAAAGAAAATGTCATCCACGTCAAAAAAGTCGGCGAGCTGTATTACCGATGACCCCGCCAGAGTGAAGACCTTTCTCACATAGCCTGTATCCAAGCGGACAACTTGAGTTATTGCTGTTAGAACGTGATCAAAGCTCGGACTGTTGCGCTTATTTAATAGCAATCGCATTATACGACGAGGCTTTGTTCCATTGCGTATTAGCGTCACGATGCGTGGATGCACAACACTGGCACGCTCGTTAAATCTGGATGTGTTGTACGGACTACAGTTGGTAGGTCCTCCACTTGAGGAAGCTATCACGCTACCGAATGCCAAGGATCCGTTCTTCAGGGGGGAGGCGGGACGTTGTAGCTTGGCTAATCGATTATTGTTGCAGCGACCGTTGTTTGCCAGGGCCAGATTGGTAAGGGGTTGAGAACTAGTGTTGTACTCAACCTTTTTAAAGTTCTCGTTATTGCAGGAACAAACGTAACTCTGACCATCTTCCAACTCATCCAATGCGGTAATCTGCGGATGTAGCACAATATGGTTAGATGGGGTACGGTGATACCGCCGAGAACAACTTACTTTCTTTCCACACATGTTGTAGATGGTGCGAACAGCACCGGGAATCTTTACATTCTCCTCAAGCACACGTGTCAAGTCCTCAAAGAGGCTCTCGAAAGAGCGATACCGTTCGTTTGACACAGGAATGGTTATGCCTGGATAAAAGCGATCTCCATTACGGTAGAATTTTATTCGATGTGCTTTACGTGTCGGCGTGCGACTACTGGAGATGCGCTTCTTATTGTATGCGGCAGCGGATATGACTTCCAAGGGTACCGTCCCACTGGAAGAACCGTTAGCAATGCCACTTTCGACGGCATCCATGACGAGCGAGGCTGATGTAGTTAAAGAGGCACAACTAAGCGATCCATTTGATTTCTCCACACATCCGGTGCCGGTTATGGAGCCATTTTTATTAACGCTGATCTCATTAAAGTCCTTCTCCAACTTCGTGCTGGAGCTGGTGGGTATGGGGCAGCTCTGATTATCGGTATCAACTTCCTCTTGCAGTTTGTCTTGCTGTTTCCCCTGCTCGAAGAAATCGGAATCGACAGTCACATTTTTCGGCAGAGCCTGCATGGAAGTGGCGTTGGTCGAGGCTGCCGTTGGCGAGGATGCTCGAAGCTGGGAAAGCTGGACCTTGGTGCAATGCAGGCTGCTTATCTTCACCGGATGTACTTCCATGCTGAAGGAAAGAAAAAATTTGCGAAGGATCAGTACTTGTATGCACAGGCTTAATTTACTCTGTCCTTATCTGGTCAGGTTTCTATTATCTTTTTTTTATAAGGGGTATATTTTAAAATGTTAATCTATAATGTTAATTCTCGACAGTTGAATTATTTTACTAAGGATTTTCACTTTCATACACGTTTCTGATCACAGATATTATCCAGCCACACTAGACTTCTGTTACATTATATTATTTTTAACAATAATCTTCATGAGCTGATGCACCAAACGAAACGATGCTGCAATGTCATTCCTTTCGTTTGTTGTCTGCTAGGTTTCCGTGCTAAACTAACAATCAGCTAAAGCAATTAAAGATAGTGCAATTTAAAAGGATTTATGAATTTATATTAATATCTTTTCACCTATCCACATAGATTTCGAATCAATTCTGAGAGTTTTTCTCAAAAATCGAATTTGTTTTATAAAACGGAGGCTGTGCTAAGCTAAGTTTTGTATTATTGCAGTAATTGACAACAATATATTATTTTGGATACTTGTTATTAATAAGAACCCCGGTTCAGTTTTATTATTTTCATTTTATTTTTAATTAAATAAATAAAATAATTTTATAACTAATTTACAAAAATGTAATAACACATATACATTTAAACATATATTCGATATCTAAACAAGAAAGGAAGGTTAGAATACCTTTGCAGACCAGTTGCCTTAAAACTGTTCGATCGTTAAGCATGTAGTGATCCGATCTTTGGTTTTTAATTTTTTAAAACGACATTAATGTCAATAAAAACTGTATTTCTCATGAATTAATTAATTGTCTTGAAAAACACCAGATTTATGCTCAATGACCCATTTTCTCACATCGTTCCTATGGCAGCTATAGGATATAGTGGTCCGATTTTGATGTAACTTTCGGGATAAGTTAAAATAGTTATAAAAAAGAGTTTCCTAAAAAATAAATAAATTTACTTGAAAAATAGCGAATTTATGGGACTTGTTCCCAAACATTCCTATGGCAGCTATGTGATGTACTGTTACGATTCCGGCCGTTCCGACTTATATACTACCTGCAACAGATTGAAGGGTCGGTGCGAAGTTTTAGCCCGATAGCCTTAAAACTGAGAGACTAATTTACATAGCAACATACAGACGGACATACAGACGGACATGGCTATATCGACTCGGCTGGTGATGCTGATCAAGAATATATATACTTTATAGGGTCGGAAATGTCTCCTTCACTGCAGTACAAACTTCTGGTCAAAATTATAATACCCTCTGCAACGGTAGGAATAGGAACACTACATCACATAGCGGCCATTGGAACGATTGGGAAAAAGTGCCAAAATTTCGCATTTTGAAAGATATTTTATTTATTTCTTAGGAGACTCTTATTAATGACTATTTTAACATATCCTGAAAGTTTCATCAAAATCGGACCTCTATATCCTAAAGCTGCCATAGGAACGATGGGAGAAAATGGGTCATTAAGCAAAACTCTGGTTTTTTTTAAGACAATTAATTAATTCTTGAGAAACACTGTTTTCATGCACATTACATAGATATTAGATAATATAGCTGCCATACAAAAAACGATTGAACGGCTTAAAGGCAACTGGTCTGCAAGGGTATTCTAAGCTTCGGGCACCGAAGCTAGCCTTCCTTTCTTGTTTAAATTATAATTTTGGCCAAAAATGTGTACATAGTATAAGATACATCTCCGACATTATTAAACATACAGTACATTAAATACTTGTACATGGAACAAAAGCTGAGTCGATCTAGCCATATCCGCCTATCTTTCCGACTGCCTCTAATTTATTCCGAATAGGCCAGAGCATGCAGAAAAAATGGGATAAAGATTTACGAGAATTGACATAGAATTCACTTTTTTGAAGTTAAATGCAAGTCTTATGCAAAACATAGTTCAAACTACTACGGCTTAAAACTAAGGGCGTATAGTTTTAAGTAAGTCTAAGTTCTAACAAGACAGAACTTTCAAGTTGAAAATAATTTATTTTATTTATATAATTGTACTAGCGTACGATGGTAGTTGGTCAGATTGGGCATCGAAAAATACATTTTTTTCACAAATTCGATGTGATCTTGGTAAACTTTTATGGACAACTAAGGACTCCAGATACATCATCCATACTTAAGAATTGAGCGATCAAGCTAATTGTATAAAGCCTTGGTGACATAGGAGTCATTAAATTCATTTGGTCACACCCATTATCTTATTTACCAAGCTTGAAATATGGTCAATAAATTTTAAGAAAAGATCCGTCCAAAGAGTTGCAAACTGCTGATTGATACGATAAGCCGAAAAGGGAGTTCTTGAAAATACCCCTCGGTTAGTCAGGTTAATGCTACTCAATTTTGTAAGACCATCAAGACAAGTTTTATCAAAAAAGAAAGCGATTAACGTAGTCGAATGCTGTATTGAAATCCGTGTAAATGACATCCGATGAATATTAGTTATAAAAGAAGACGAGTGACAAGTTTCTCGAAGAGAATAGACAATTTAGATTACCTCTATAATTGTAAGTATCCCCTCTTTTACCTTTTAAAGAATAGGGATCACGAATAATTCTTTTCAAAGGGAAACTTTCAAGATTTTAGGTATCTGTTGTTTAAAGCTTGAATTTAGTAGCTTTTAGACTTGTAAAGAGTTTGGTAATCCAAGGAGGATTTTCTTATATAGATGGTTATCACAACGGAACATCTAAAACCTTTTTAATATATTTTAAATAAATGTCAGTGCTTGAATAATGGTTGGACCAATAGGACCTTACCTATAAGCTATAGCCTATATAGCTATTTAATTTAAGAAAGTTCGCCTTGCTAAAGCAACGTGCACGCTTGTGTTTTATTCATACTTGTATACTTCTGTTTCCGCAGTGTCGACCGTCACCCAGAAAGTGGGATGACATTGATTTTCAGGTTTTTGACAAAAACACGCTGCCCGGCTCTCAGATAAAACACAGATCAAGTATTCGACTTTAGAAATTTTGCACATGGTCAGCTTGCGACAAAGACATTTTTAGCAATTCAACCGTAAAATGCGCAATGTTTTTCAAAATATTTTACTTTATATCAATGGAACAGATAACTTGAGTATGTTTAAAGTCACCAAGAACTATCAATTGATCTCTGTCGGAAAATTATCTATATATATAAAAACAGATTGCTGTGCTGTTTAATGTTCCAACATTAAATCCACAACAGAAGATTGCTGACGACTCTTTGATAGAAGCAGTGAGCAACGGAACTTTTGGAATATATTTCGGGAGTAACTGGAAAACTATTTTGATATTACTACTTTTGGCGAGAATGCGATCGCTGAAGGAGATGTGGAATAGCAGCAACTTTTTTGGAAGGGGGGATAAATTACCGTTAAACATACAATCTACTAGATACCATCATGCAACATCGCTAAAGAAAGAGCAATGCCCAAGATTATAAAGATGTGCTGATTATCTTGGACAAATTTACGATGGCCCACAAGATGTAACTAGAGACGTCAGATAAAACTTTGATAAATCTTCGTGATAATAAACTAAAATGATGAACTAAACGGGTTTTTGAAATCATCTAATTTGTGGCGATATGTAAAGACCCTTAGATTGACATCTAATATGCGTGTAATCTTACAGCGATATTGGTGATAGGAAAGTTGCAGCTCACATGTTGACCTGATTTATTACATTCCCGATTTTTGTCGGCTTACAGAATGGAGGGAGGAGCTTATTTAGCGTGTTTTTCCTGTTGTTGAGCAGCATTTCAAAAACAATAAATGGATGTGCGAAAGAGCAATATTGGCAGTAATAAACAAAGACGTTCATGTCTTTAACACAACGACTCAATATATTATCTTCGGACAGTTGTTTTCATTTAAGTCAGTCGATACTGTTATCAATCAAGATGATCAAGATCAAGATCAAGAAGATTCACTGGATTACCACCACATAATTAACAATTAAAAATTTGATCAGTTATGCTGCGTAACTGCCGTTCGATTCCAAGCGACTACTTTCCTGTGGGCCTGGCTTTTGCAATGCCCATAAACAAATCGCAAGGTCAATCACAAGAAGTTTGCGGAATTAATTTGGAATTTCTGTATTTTTCGCATTGTTAGTAACATGCTCGCGTGTTGGAAAAGTATCGCCTTTATTTTTATATGCTCCAAAAAACGAAACAACATATATTGTTTACCAATAGGTTTTGAATTAAATACATTAAAGCTTTAATAATTGAAAAAAAGTTGCAGTTTTCCTTTTTGCAAAACGAGGCAGGGTACAGCTAGTAATAAATAATTAAGAGACTGACTAAATAGAAAACAAATGCTGTCAATAAACAGGCATATCTAAGGATGGCGGAATATAAGAACAGGTATAATAGAATTAATTCCCTAAGAAAACAACATTAATACAAATAAATTCGATATCACCGAAATCTTAAAAGTTAATCTCTTTCGACGTGAGTTTGGAGTCACTGGCAGGGAAACATGGCTGGGTACAGCAAATTTACCTATAAAAATAAAGATTTTTTTTTAACGTTTACAATGATTCATCCGATTTTAGTCGATTGGCTCATGTATATACTACATGCCGACAGCTTTAAACGGTTTGATTGAGGGACAGAAAATATATACAAATGTACATGTCTAGATAGGCCGGTCATTTTGATTAAGATAATATTTACATTGACAAAAACCACTACTTTCGCGCTTTGCAAACATCTGACCTAAATTATAAGACCATCTTCAAGGGATAACAAGTAAGAACGTTACAGTCGTGTTTCCCGACTGTTACAGACCCTGTACAAATTTGGTTATAGGCAAAATAAAAAAAAAACCAAAAAATATATATATTCACACCGAGTCCGGTCTGGGATTCGAACCCAAGATCTTCGCGTTTTAAGTCGAACGTCGTAACCATTCGACAAACCCAAACTTTTTAAACCGGCAGCTAATACAGTATAAGTATATTGAAGACGCACATTCATACATATGTATATGAAGGTAGTGGCAGCGCAGCTGCAGCGGCACTTCCGAGAAAAATCAACCACCGAACGCAAGCGATTTACCGTTTGTTTGTACAAATAAACAGATTATTTGTGGTTAGCGCCTGTAAACTTTAGGTCTTTATTGTGCGCGTTCTAATTAACCAATCTTGATGAAATGATGATGCAGGATCGGTAGAAATCTATGCTCCAATTGCATGTGTATTTATTCCAAAATTTTAGCTTAAAAATTGTGTAGTGCAGGGCAGTGCAAAAATAAAAATACAAATTGCGGCGGTGGGCGTGGCACCTGAAAAAAAACTTCATCTGCGTAATAATTACGAGAATCTGCACTGTTAATAAGGTTCTTCTAGCTCTTACAGTTTCTGAGATCCGTTCGTTTACCCAGACGGACACGGCTATATCGACTCAGCTCGTCATGCTGATCAAGAATATATATACTTTGTGGGGTCTGCCACGCCTCCTTCTGCCTGTTACATACATTTGCACAAACTTAATATACCCTTTACCCTTTGGGTACAGGGTCTAAAAACAATTCAATGCTCTGTAAATTTGTACGAGAAAGAATAAATCGCGAGTTTCAATCTCAAATCCTTACCAGCGACAAAATGAATTTTTATTTATATTATTAATTTGAGAAATTGATTAGCTTTCTGGTATGATTTCTGTTTTCCATTTAAGTATTTACATAAATTCATTTACACATAAATATGTAAATGGCCAACACATAGCATTGAAGAATATGTTTTAAAACGCGAAATATCATGTATACATTTCAATTATATTTATTTTTAATGCAACGACACCCCTGTTTCCCCGTTTCACGCAGTCGGGAAAGATATTACGAGTAGCTTAATGTACTTTATGCATTATTTCATTATTCCGCTTTTCGCAAAGTTGAGTGTGTGGCAAGTGTTAGCAATTTGCGTTTTGTGGGGTTTTTATTTTTCGTGGTCTCACCTTTACTTCACATCACTGAACAGCAGTGGTCCGCTAAGCCAACACGGCAATTTTCATAAACTCCTTCTTCGCTTAATTTGCATACAGTTCGAATATTTTTCTTCAGAAGTGGCAGATTAAATTGTACTGACCTCGGAATATTTTAAAACATTAAACGCAGGATTTAAGCAAATTTCTTATTTTGTTTAATGAAAATAGCTCGGCTTCCCCACATTCTATTATTTTCAATGTTTACTTTAGGCAGCGGGTCCCACTCTTTCGGCACTGCTTATCTCTCACACAAGACTGTGTCTCTTTGCGAAAACGCACAACGATTAGAGGTAAAGCTATGTTCACCTAATTGAACTAAAATATTTGTTGTGAATACTCGGAAATTAATTCAATCACTTCAAACACACCCTAGCCCACAAAAAAACCGAACCACAGCGGACATCTGTGTGACCGTATATACGTATATATGGAAATTACCTAGCGCATTTGTAATTTCCAACTTGTTTTTTAGGTTGGCAGGTGAATTTTTTATAGTGTTTGTAAGTACATTAAATTAAAAAGGTCGAATTCCACAAGTTAAGGCTAGAAAACACAGCTTTGATAAAAAAAAAATAAATAAAAAAAAATTAGAAAGGAAGGCTAGCATCGGGGCCCGAAGATTAGAATACTCTTGCAGACCAGTTGCTTTCAATCCATTTGATCGTTTGAATGGCAGCAGATGGGATATAGTTTCCCGGTTTTTGGGTTTTAAATTTTTTAAAACGTCATAAATGTCTAAAAACTATGTTTTCCAAGAATAATTTACTTGTCTTCAAAAACACCAGAGTTATGCTCAATGACCCATTTTCTCCCACCGTTTCTATGGCAGCTAAGGATATCGTGTCCGATTATGATGATACTTTTAGGATATGTCAAAATTGTCATTAAATAGTGTTTTCAAAAAAATAAATAAATTATCTTTAAAAATTTCGAATTTATGGCACTTTTTCTCCATCGTTCCTATGGCAGCTATGTGATTTAGTGTGCCGATTCCGGCCGTTCCGACTTTAATAATACCTGCAACAGATTGAAGGCTTGATGCAAATTTTCATCCCGATCGCTTTAAAACTAAGAGTCTAGTTTACAGCAACCGACAGACAGACAGACAGACATGGGTAGATAGACTCGGCTGGTGATGCTGATCAAGAATATATATACTTAATAGGGTCGGAGATGTCTCCTCCAGTACTTCTGATCAAAATTATAATACCCTCTGCAAGGGTATAAAAATAAATGAATAAATAAAAAGTTGATTCGGTGTCCAAAGCTTAAAATACCCTTACAGACCAGTTGCCTTGAAACCATTCGATCGTTTGTATGTCAGCTATAAATTGGAGTTAATGTCTATGTTAAGTATATTGTCCAAGAATGAGTTAACTTTATTGATAAACACCAGAGTTATGGTCCATGACCCATTTTCTCTCATCGTTCCTAAAACAGCTATAGCATGTAGTGGTCCGATTAAGATGGCTTTTATAACAGGTTTACAAATCAATTATCTTAAAAATATTCGATCTGACGACATTTTTCCCAATCCTTTCTATGTCAGCTATGTTATGTAGTATTCCTTTTCTGGCCGTTCCGACGTATATATCCGACGATCGCTTTAAAACTAAGAGTCTAGTTTACAGCAACCGACAGACAGACAGACAGACATGGGTAGATAGACTCGGCTGGTGATGCTGATCAAGAATATATATACTTAATAGGGTCGGAGATGTCTCCTCCAGTACTTCTGATCAAAATTATAATACCCTCTGCAAGGGTATACAAATAAATGAATAAATAAAAAGTTGATTCGGTGTCCAAAGCTTAAAATACCCTTACAGACCAGTTGCCTTGAAACCATTCGATCGTTTGTATGTCAGCTATAAATTGGAGTTAATGTCTATGTTAAGTATATTGTCCAAGAATGAGTTAACTTTATTGATAAACACCAGAGTTATGGTCCATGACCCATTTTCTCTCATCGTTCCTAAAACAGCTATAGCATGTAGTGGTCCGATTAAGATGGCTTTTAGAACAGGTTTACAAATCAATTATCTTAAAAAAATTCGATCTGACGACATTTTTCCCAATCCTTTCTATGTCAGCTATGTTATGTAGTATTCCTTTTCTGGCCGTTCCGACGTATATACTACCTTCATCATAAAAAGAAGGCTCTGGGTCTAGGTTTAGCCCGATAGCTTTAAAAGGGAGAGACTAGTTTGCATGGCAACCGAAAGACACACATGACTAGATCGACTCAGCTGCTGATCAAGAATAAGGTTATAGTGTCGGAGTTGTCTCCTTCACTGCGTTGTAAACTTCTGGTCTTTAATATATTACCCTCGGCAAGGGTATATAAGTAAGAACATAACAGTCAAGTTTACCCAACTTAATACCCTGTACCAATTTTGGTTCAAGCCCCGCTCGAAATATATCAAGAATGATCAAATAAAAATGAATAAATGAAAATTATAAAACATGGCAAAATATTAAAATCTAAAATTATCGATCATCAGGAATCAAACCCGGGTCCTACAAGACTACAACTTGCACCACCGAATACATTTTAAAGGAAATTTATATGAAGGTAGTACGTTCTCAGCTTTAACTCTCTAGAAAAGTAATCTTGAAGCACCTAATAATAAAGAAATATATAAAAAAAAAAATTTTTAATAAACATTATTTTAAACAAGAAAGGAATGCTAGCTTCGGTACCCGAAGCTTAGAATACCCTTGCAGACCAGTTGCCTTTAAACTGTTCCATCGATTGTATGGCAGCTATAGGATATGGTAATCCGATTTTTGGGTTTTTAAATTTCTAAAAAGGCTTTAATGTCTATGAAAACTGTTTTTCTCAAGAATGAATGAATTGTCTTGAAAACACCAGAGTTATGCTCAATGACCCATTTTCTCCTATCGTTCCTATGGCAGCTATAGGATATAGTTGTCCGATTTCGTATAAACTTTCAGGATATGTTAAAATTGCTATTTAATAGAGTTTACCAAGAAATAAATAAAATATCTTTAAAAATGGCAAAATTTTGGCATTTTTTTCCAATCGTTCCTATGGCAGCTATGGGATGTAGTGTTCCGATTCCGGCCGTTCCGACTTATATACTACCTGCAACAGATTGAAGGGTTGGTGCAAAGTTTCAGCCCGATAGCTTTAAAACTGAGGGACTAGTTTACATAGCAACCGACAGACGGACAGACAGACAGACAGACAGACGGACAGACAGACAGACAAACGGACATGGCTAGATCGACTCGGCTGGTGATGCTGATCAAGAAAATATATATACTTTATAGGGTCGGAAATGTCTCCTTCACTGCGTTACAAACTTCTGGTCAAAATAATAATACTTTCTGCAAGGGTATAAAAGGGAAAGAAAAAAGTTTTACTAGGTTTTCCGAGGAGTTGGACTCCCGACCAAAAGCGGAATAACGTAACAATTATTTAAGCAAATAAATAGATCGTTTGTTATTAGCGGCTGTAAACTTTCCATATTTAATGTTTGCTTTCTAATTAACAGCACTTGGTGAAATCTTCAGTATAGATAAAAATGCATCCTCCAATTGCATGTCTCAACGCACAAGACTATCCTCAAGAACCACAACGCCTCTCTTTTTTTTCGCGAGTCCCGACGGGCGCAGCCGCATAACGTACGGCTCGATCGCGAAGATAGGACCGAGCATGCAGGGAAAATAGTAGAAAGATTTCGAGGAAAACTACATAGAATTGTGGTGAGTAAGGTAGGTAAGAAATAGGGACTTAATATGCGTAAGGTCGTTAATAGAAGAAAAATCGGACGTTAGTTCACTACGTTGAAATCTGAGCAAAGTACTCTAAAGGGCTCATGCAGGACATAATTCAAACTACTATGGTTTAAAGCTAGTGGGATAAAATTTCTTGTAGGTCTACGGGGCACATTAAAGTTGATGCGTTCTAACAAGGCAGAACTATCAACCTCATTGTGTATTAGTTTGAGGATGAAAACTACACCAAGCATGGTTCTACGATTAGGAAGTGTGGGTAGGTTTAAAAGCATCAGTCTACTAGAGTAAGAGGGAAGTTGAAAGTTTGGTTCCCAGTTTAAGCCTTTAAGGGCGAAAATCAGAAATATTTTTTGCACGGATTCAATTTTGTCTTGGTGAACTCCATACTGAGGACTCCAGACACATGATCCGTACTCAAGAATTGGCCGGACAAGCGGGACGTACAAAGTCTTAGTCACATAGGGGTCATTAAATTCTTTTGACCATCTTTTTTTGAATCCTAACACACCCATGGCCTTATTTACCATACATGAAAGGTGATCAGTAAATTTTAATTTGGCATCAAGTATGACACCAAGATCATAAAAACGCGTGATTCTATCAAGAAAGACTCCGTCTAGAGAGAGAGTAAGCAGCAAAGTGAGGATCTTTACGGTGAAATGTCATCAGTTTGCACTTAGAGCCGTTTAATTTTAGTGAATTTACTACACACCATGCCTGTAAGTTATTGAGATCGTCCTGTAAGACCGATTGACAAGAGGGATCATAATATTGAATACAAAGCTTGACATCGTCCGCGTACATTAGTACGCGAGAATTAAGCACGACCGATGGAAGGTCGTTAATAAAAAGTGTGAACAGCAAAGGGCCAAGATGACTACCTTGAGGGACGCCCGAGGTGACACGGATTTCACCAGAAAGTGAGCTCTTGAAAAGATCCCTTTGTGTTCTATTATTCAAGTAACTACTGATCAATTTTAGTAAGCCTACAGGGAAACCCATTTTGACAAGCTTTATTAAAAGAAGAGAGTGATTAATTAATCATTGACTGGAAGCCCTTGATAACGAAGGATGAGAGCTCCTAAAGATAAGTAGTCGTCGAGCGTAGTTTTAAAAATCCATGTTGGCAGGGAGCAATAAAAGAGCTGTATAGGTGTTGCAATTGTCTTAACCCGTTGAAGATATAATCGAGCTTTCGTTAATTACAGGACAGAAAATTAAATTAGACCTTGGGAATTCCTGGGAATCCATATGGTTTAAAATTTTAGTGGGTTCATATGTGGTTTTGAAAAATCTAGCAAAAAGATCGGCAATGGCATGATCAGTGTTTGCCAAAGAGTTTTCAAATGACATAGAGGATGGGTATAGAACAGACTTACGCTTGGTGTTAACAAAAATATAAAACTGTTTTGGGTCCTGAGTGAACTGAACCTTGCAACGAGTTAAATAATTATTCTAAATTTTGTGTAAAGTCTAATTTTATTTATTTTTAAATTTTTGAAATGTTTGGTAAACCACGGGGGAGTTTCTGAATTAGGTGGATACCGCAGCGGAACACACGAGTCAAAAAACATATTTAATTTTTTATAAAATAACTCAGCACCCATCACAATGTCGGTGAATGAATAGCGGTCGGACCAATCATAGCCGGTTATAAGAGAGTTAAATTTAATGAAATCAGTATGGCGAAATCATCTGGTACGCGGGGCTTTCGTATTCGATTTGAAAGCCTCGATTTCCACATTGTCGACCGTCATCTCGAAAGTGGGATGATAGTGATCTTCAGGTTGTGTTAGAGGGGAGGTTCTTGAAAGAATCACGCTGTCCGGGTCTGATACAAAACACAGATCCAGTATGCGGCCTAAAGAGTTTCGCACATGGTTAATTTGTGACAATGACAGTTCAAGCAGGCCAACAATAAGGTCATGTTGCGCCATCGGCAATACAGAGTTAGACTTTGTATCGTCGGACCAATTGACTTCTGGTATATTAAAATCACCAATAACAATCAACTGATCCCTGTCGGCAAGCAAGTTGGAAACAGATGGGATAGCTGATAAGTGCTTCCAGTACATGGATAACTCGGAAGAAGGCGGAATATATGAACAGGTAATAAAGAAAGTATTACCAGAGAAAGTTACTTTAGCGCAAATGAATTCAATATCAACGAATTCTTGAAGGCATATATCTTCCGCCGGAAGTTTGGAGTCAACCGCAAGGAATACTCCGACACTCCGCCGGGAAGGACGATCAATTCTAAAGATTGTGTACTTACCTGGAAAAACTTCGGAACTAAGGATGTCGGGTTTTAACCAGGTTTCAGTAAACACAATCACCTGTGAACCAAATGAAAAACTATCAGAGTACAATTTAGTAAGCTTACTTCGTAGGCCTCTTGTATTCTGATAGGATATAAGGAAAGAGGAGGCTGGTTTTTTGGATTCACATCAGATGCAGTTGGCTGGGGAAGTTTAATGGCAATTGGCGTTTTATTGTTTTTATTTCTTTTCCTAGCTTGGTGTTCTTGGACTATAATATGCTCTGGCCAGAAACCGGGAGAGCAAATACTGTCGAAGAACTCTAATGGGACACTTATTTTGAAAGATGCAATGCCCCTAGCGGAAAAGTTATATTTTTCTACCTTTACCTAGGTTATCGTTTTGCTTCGTATAAAAGCAGCGACGTCAGTCGCAGAGAGGTCAGGGGCAAGCCGAGATAAAAATATTTGTTTTTTGGGTGGGATTACCGTGAGGGGTTTTGGTTGTGCAGGTTTCACGCTATCGGAACCAAGTGAAGCCGGTAGTCCGGACCTTAGTTGCCTCGACGGAGTGGGTATATTGGGGACTAGGATGGTTTGAACTTTCAGATTTAATGGGATATGTCCTGGCTCTGGGACGGACTGTGGCTGTGGTCATACCAGACTGGCACATTCGGAAACCGAATCTTTAATAACGTCTGTGGCCGATGCTTGTGCGGTATCTTCCGTCCCCGGCTGTTTTGCCATCATTCGTTGCTCCGCCGCTCGAGATTGTGTGGTGGTGGCCACGGGTTCACCAAAAGCGGTTTTTTTGCGCTTCGGCGACTAATTTAACAGCTGAAGGCTGCAATGCCCTGAACGATTTTATTTCCATCTCAATCTCGCGGCAGGCTTCGCAACAATAATGCAGCCCAGTCCTAAGGGCCATAGCATCGGCTACATGCCCGGAATAGCTCACGCACTTGCAATGCATGACACTATCGCACAGCCAACAGTGGATACTGGCTTGTCTAGCTGTAATAGCTTTGCGGCAAGTTTTCACCGAGCAGAGAGGCGTGAATTGTGGAGCATGAGAAAGAAGTATGGACAGAGAGAGGTACTTTACTACTGTTGCGGTAAATAGATTTACAAATTTATAGGTATGGACAGAGAGAGCGACTTTACTAAGAATTGCGGTTAATATATTTACACGCAAAACGGAGATGATGAACAAACTACAACAACACTTGGCTTACACAAAATTACTTGCTCAGAGTTATTTAAATAAACAGGTGCATGCAGAGGCGTAGCGAACGGAAAAAGCTGATGATTACCGCAGATAGTGATCGCGATAGCTTAAATTAGTTACTTTATAAAAACTCCGGGGTTTTCGAATATCAAACGGAAAATTTTCGGGGCGCAAAATAAAAACACGTCTGTTCGCTATGGGAAGTGAAAGTGAATTTGATAATGTATTTTTTTACCTTGAGGGCCATACGTTTGCATCGGCACAGAACACTAAAAATGAGTAAACCTTGGATGTTGACACTTTCATTATTCGGAAAGTGCGTATAAAAAAAAAATAGTACAAAAGGACCTAGGAAAGACCCATTCCCGTCCAAGCGAAATTAACAAAGCCAAATGGGCTTTAGTATTTCAGCAAGTTGTGGTATCTGATCTCCAGTTGCTCGCAGACCACCTTGGTGAAGCTTGATCTAATGGAAATGACTTCTGACGCACGGTTCGAATTCAATCATTTTGCGATGTGAAATCGCGTGAACTTAATCGCCACCGCCAATCGTCAAAGGCTTACTTAACCGCCATTTGGAATGTCACGGGTAAGCTGGGCTCTACTTTTCGAGATTCAAGACGGAATTCTGGGCTCCAAGAATTTCAGCTTTCTCGCTTTGAGCGCTGACATGGGCTGGCCAAACTTTGACAACCTAGTCGGCAAAAACTACGAGATCAGCAAAGACCACTTTCGATAACTTCGAAACAGCTTTGGATTTGTACAACATATTATTAAATTTTCAGGCTCACGTAAGATCGCGAGTTAAGTGATAAGGTCATTTCTCACCTAAAGGCATTAACTTCAATGGCTTCATCCCAGGAAATCGCCGATGGAATGCTGATCCATCTCATCGCATTACAATAAAATAATATGTATAATATATTATATAATAATATAATCTNAACACTCCCTGAGCAGGTATTGGAACATTGTTTGCGCGTGATGGTTCCATCTTTGTTTTGTTTTTTATTCTTTGTCACTAATTCAATGTTTGTTTGACGACCGAATTGGATTTATACGTGGATTGAATTTTTTTTTACAGACACGAAAGGTTCTTTTGCGGATAGTACTCTCACTCGAAACAGATTCGACACAATTGCAATATGTGCTCAATTACACTGGATGATCAGAAATAGATCGTATCGCTCGCGAACCGTAAATTGTTTCGTTATGTGATTATTAAAGCACTATCCTACCGACTGCGCCAGTTAAATAGTTTATAATACCGAGTCGAACAAATGTCCCGTCAAAAGACTTAGGACAACGCTGGAGACTAACCGAGAATAATAAAACCAAGGAGTTTAGTTTTCTGTTCTTTATTCATTAGATCTTTGCTTAAGACTGAAGATTGTGCATGTAACAATCTATAAAGAAACCTCGGCCACGACCGCCGCCAATTTGTTTACATCTCAGATCTGGACCGGCTTATGTTTATTCTAAAGTGCTGCTGTCCGATTTTGGTTTTCATCATTGCGCCGGACCGGCTTATGTTTATTCTAAAGTGCTGGTGTCCGATTTTGGTTTTCAACTTAAACCTAAAGTGCTTTGCGCTACGACCGATCTTTGTTTACATCATTGCGCTGGATCGGTTTTCAACTTAAACCTAAAGTGCTGTGGTTGCTTTAATTATTCAGCTGAGGGCTGATTGTGAGAATATCAAGAGCAAGCGAAATTAGAGACGGCGAGAAATGAACATGTCACTATATATATATATTCACACCGAGTCCAGTCTGTGATTCGAACCCAAGATCTCAACGCTTTCAATCAAACGGCGTAACCATTCGACTAACCCAAACTTTTTAAATCGGCAGCTAATACAGTAAAAATATATTGAAGGCACACATTCATACATATGTATATGAAGGTACTGGCAGCGCAGCTGCANTTTTGTATATTTTGTTTTCATAGTTGTGTTCAAAAATTATTTCCTTCGCCTCAATATATGACAGAGGCTTTAATTTTGTAACGTTACTGTTCACATAAACACTTCGTGTGTAGTCTAAGTTTGTATTGGACACCGATATCTCGCTCAATATTACTGAGCAACCGTAAATTTTGATTAGATTATTTCCTTCAATTTTAACCTCATCCTTCATACAGTTCTGATTGAGAGTGGTTTTTGGTAAATTCCATGTTATTAATATGTTCGGTTCAATATAATTAGTTTGTGTAGCTAAATGGGTTTTAGTAAATCTACAGCTGGTGTTAGATTGTTTTATGATGCCTAATAGGCATGGATTTTTGGTTAATTGTTTTTTATCCTTATTGTATAATTCGTTCTTATGCAAATAGTACTTATACTGCAATTCATCCTGCAAAACATTCTGATTCTGGTCGGGGTAAGGCACGATCTCATACACCTGTGTTTTAATTATTTCTTTCGGAATGTGGGATATTATCAAAATTTCATTTGTGTCAGACCTAAGCCAAGTTGATGTCTTTATACCTAAAAGTTTCTCCGAATTCACGTTTGAAAGATAGATAGATATTCTGAGCTATTGAATTTATTTTTTGTTCAAGTTCTTCCTTATCATTGCTATCCAAAGTCCCAAACAAGTACTTGTATGCTGTTCCGACAAAGTTCATCAAACCCCTCTTGTTTCTCCTGACTATTCTAATCCCGTTCATCTCTCTCTGCAATTTCTCAGTTAAATATTGAATCTGTACCGTTTCCTGGAAGTCAACAGCTTCCTTTATTAATTTAGTGTACGTGTCCTCGGTCTTAGTCAAATTTACCGTTAGACAATGATACTCATAATCATCCGGTATATCAACCGAACCGACTTCAAAAAGTAAGTAACCATTATTCGATGTTATTGGATTTTATTCCATGAATTGGTGGCTAACTCCCGGCAACAGCGCTGACACCATCAGTAGAAAAAACACGACAGTTATTGGACCCGATCTTGACTTTGTTCCTCCTGTAAATATTTACTTTTGTTTAATTTCTTTTGTTTCTGGAAATTGGTCTTATAGTGCTTAATCTTTCGACCTCTGTTAGTCTCCTCAAAATGGTCTATATCAACCTGCTCTATTTTGCCAGTAGGCTTATATGGGTTTTCTAGTTTTCCGTGAATTATGGGTGCCTTCCTGAACCTAGTGTCAATCTCAAACTCGTGTCGTTTCCTGTTGATACCCTCAATTCTAGCCTTTTCCTTATTAATATCCAAATATTTAATTCTTATTTTAACTTTCTTAAAATAATATGCCACTTCTACACTTTCCGTGTCGCTCCTAATCATTTCCACCTGTCTCTTAAAGTAATTAAATGGTTTTTCTGTTATTGGTATCAAATTATGATCATCTTCTACAGCGCTGTGAGCTGTAGCACCTGTACTACTTTCCTCGTAATAACCCTCCTCAATACGAACCCTAGATAGGGCATCTGCCACATGATTCAACCTTCCCTCCAAATATTTTATGTCAAAGTCATACTCACACAACCTTATCTTCCATCTCTGCAACTTCATATTAGGCTCTCTAATATTACTCAGCCAAACCAAGGGTTTATGGTCACTCAATACCTCAAACTTTCTTCCGTACAAATAAGGCCTCAACATCTTTGTTGCCCACACTATGGCCAATAATTCTTTCTCTATTGTACTGTAATTCTCTTCATGCTCATTCAACGTTCGACTGATGTAGCTTATCGGCTTGTTTTCCTGTGAAAGTACAGCCCCCAGTGCAACATTACTAGCATCTGTTGTTAGTTGAAATCTTTTAGTAAAATCTGGACAGACCAATATAGGATCACTTATGATCAATTGTTTTAATTTATTAAATGCCTTCACATAACTCTCATCATTTATTATAACCTTAGCTCCTTTTTTCAGGCACCTTGTCATTGGTTTTGCCACATTAGCAAACTGTGGAATGAATTTCCGATAGTAGCCACAAAGACCAAGAAATGACTTTACCTCCCTCTGAGTCCTCGGGATAGGAAACTTCACTATAGCCCGAACTTTTTCTGGATTTGGTTTGACGCCATCTGGTCCAATTCTATGACCAAGAAAATCTGCTTCTCTTTTCATAAATTCGCACTTGCTTAGTTGCAGTTTAAGGTTTGCCCGTCTTAATCTCTGAAATACCTCTCGCAACGAGTTCAAATGTTCGTCGAGTGACGTTGAAAATATTATAATATCGTCCAGATACACAAGACAATGTTTATTTATTAAATCTCTCAGCACATGGTTCATACATCTCTGAAACGTCGCCGGGGCATTTTTCAACCCGAATGGCATGCGCGTGTACTCAAAATGTCCATACTTCGTTGAAAATGCGGTCTTGCTTATAGATCTACTGTCCATCTCAATCTGATGAAAGCCCTTGGCCAAATCAATTGTTGTAAAATACTGGCAACGTCCCAGCTTGCCGAGTATCTCATCCATATTAGGGATGGGAAATTTGTCACTTATAGTTATTTCATTCAATCCCCTATAATCTACTACGATTCTAAATTTTTCCTTGCCTGAGGCATCTGTCTTCTTTGGCACTATCCACAATGGACTGCAATAGGGTGACTGGCTGTGCCGAATAATTCCCTGATCTAACATCTCTTTTATTTGTTTCTCGACTTCCTGCTCGAAAGCGAGTGGGTAACCATATGGTTTCCTGTATACTGGATTTTCATGCTGAGTATTTATCTCATGTTTAACAACACTCGTGAATGTCAAATTATCACCTTCACGGTATTGAATGTCATCATAATTTTTTAATAGACAAAGTAGTTTACTTTTTTCTTCATTATTCAGACCATCAAGTCGGTACTCCTGTGCCGCTTCTATCTCATTGCTTATCGCGTAATTTATTTCTTCCGTATAATTTTTCTGCTTCAACAGTGCCTCAAACGACTTTTCTGCGTTTGGGTCCCACAAAAGTTGTCTTATATTATACTCTCTCTCACTTATCAATATTGTGCCGCTAAAATAATTAATAACGGCATTGTTTGCCAACAACAAACTCCTACCCAAAAGAATGTCATAATGGGGAGAAAAATCACGTATGTAAAATACCTGATCCTGTTTAAAAAGCCCATTCGGTGCCATAGACACACTCTCCTTCAATCTTATAGCTCCGTCCATAGTTCTAACACAAATCTGTCTCTGCGAAACCGGAAAATTAAAAAAATTTCTTCTCATCAAATTAATTGACGAACCCGTGTCGACCAGACACTTGAAACGTTGGTTATTAAATACTATTTCTATGTACTGGTTTGTTCCGAGGCTCCTGCTGGAAAATTTTCGTGTTCGTACTGCCTCTCTCGGTTATCCTGACGCTCATTCATATTATTATTATTATACTGGTTACTAACCTGATTCTGGTACTGACCATTATTCTCAGATTGATGATAGTTCTCATCAACGTGCATTCTTCTTGAGTCACTAGTGCTTTCTCGCATGCGTTTAAAGGCCTGATTTGGTATATTACCACCCTGATAATTATTATTTTGGTTATAGTTCATTGGGTTATTTATTTGTGCTTGTTGCAATCCTTGTGCAAAATTTTGAGCCAATCTCCTGTTCTCATCGAAAGCATTATTTCTGTTAACCTGCCTATTTGGAGGCTGTTGGGGGGCATTCCGCTGATAATTATTATTCTCACGGACATTCTGTGGTTGTTGGAAATTATTTTGTGGGTAAGTATTACGCGTATTGTTAGTAAAATTATTGTTAAAATTTTGGGATTTATTTTTGGAGTTTCCATTTTTATTAAACTCACTCCTATCAGATTCTTCGTAAAAACCCTCCATCTGGGCCACTTGCTTCAATTTCAAAATTGTCGAAATATCGTATCTTCCCAAAGACATGAAAAGTCTATCTGGTAATTTTCTGTGTATCAAATTCTTTACAGTATTGTTCATGGCATTTGTGTATAATCTGGAATTCTCATGGTCTCCTTCTAACTCTAACTTATTGCTAATTATTAAAATGCGGCCTTCAACGTCATTGCAGAACTTACGAAGATTGCCTTGGAAGGTGGTGTTGTAAAGTCTTCTCAGCAGCTCCTCGACTGGTGTTTGCGTCTTGTATTCGGCTATTAGGGCCTGCCTTAGGTTGGGCCAATCGTTGATATGCAGCACCTGGAGTATCTTCTGTGCCTCACCAGAGATTTGGAGCTCAATTGCTCCGAAGATGATACTTTGTTGTCGCT